>CM043118.1:47744373-47963291 GCA_023701765.1 Hylyphantes graminicola | reverse complement strand
TTGTTTAGCGTAAAAATATGAGCATTTCAGATCGCAGCTCAAATAACTTGTTCAAAACCTTCCCACGGGACAGCCATAGTAAAATAAAAAAAAAAATTACCCAAATATAAAGAGTACAGCATGTGTAGGACAGGGGGGGTCGCGAAGTTATTTTGTGGCATTAGGGGGTCGTCACCTACAAAAGGTTGAGAACCACTGCTCTAGTTAATTGATCAAACGTTATTTTGAGTTAGATCAACTCAATAAACACTGTTGCATATTAAAATTATGTACATTATACTGATACGATTTATTTTACTTATTCTGAATACAAATATATTTATACAGAAAAGGATAAATATATGGCTACCATTAATATGAGAAATTGTTGTAAATATATCTCACTTGAGAAACAATGCTTACGCCACTCCCGAATTCAGTAGCAGGTGGGAGCGTCTCAGCATCAGCGGCCGTCCTGTCCAACTAATTGAACACTAAATGAGGTCAAATGACTATTTACGGAATTTTTATACAGCTAAAGAACATTCTAGAAGGTTCTAGAACATCATGTAAAATCAAATTATTTTTTTTTAGCGAAACATATCGCACATGGAAAATTAAATTAATAGAGAGGTACAGCGGTATCGAACCCAGGACCTTCCGCTTACCAACCCAATGCTCTACCATTTCGCCACGCGGTTATTAGCGCTGGTGTCAATAATCCCATATGGCTTTCATTTAAAATAAAATATCTATATCACAGTGGAGTAACATTCACAAAAGTTTTGAACTTCTATCATGAATGACAAAACTAACATTGCCATTTCAATTTGAACGGCTGCTATGATTGAAATAGGCACTGTTAGCAAATATACTGCCGTCATTCTGAGGAGAAAGATAGAGATTCAGATAGTTTGGCCGTAACAGCGCATTTTCATAATATGCTATGTTCTATGCTACAGCTCTATGACAGCAAAATAATAAGAAAAAGGTTTATTCATATATTTTTAGGCTAAAATAAGTTATTATTCTGAAAAAAATTACATTGTTGACTGATTATGGCCAACAGATGGCGACACTATTTATTATAAAAAAACCTTTAACCCTCTAATGCAGGGGTTCCCAACCTTTTTGGATCTGCGTACCACTTGACTTTTTAACAAATTTTGGCGAACCACCAAACTTAAAAATTTTAATAAAAGTATAATATTTACTCTCCTAAAAGCTTTCAAAGGCTTTTTGAATTAAATTCCCTTAAAAAACTTCAGATCTAATGGTTAGAAATGGGTTTATTTATAACAAGTGCAGCCTTTTTTTATTACTACAACTTACACAAAACTTCTTTTGATAAATGGTATTTGATTATTTGGTTTTTTTAACCTATGTCATTTCCCTTTCTAAGGTGTTATATGGACTTGAACAGCAAGTGAAAATTTCCCACTTGGCAAAGATTGGCAGTCCAGCGGAAAAAATATTATCAATTAAGAAAAAGAAACGAGTACAATATGGAATACTTTTTCATGAAATATTAGTGTATAAACTAGACTGATTTAGTTTAGCCCTATGATTTCTGTATTCAATGGTTAATTGTTTAGTTAATGCATGAGGGCATGCTTTAATTAAATATAAATTATTTGTATATCAAATGCTAATAATAGTTTCCAGAAAACTTCCCAGCGATTAAAATAGTAAGTTTCTTTTTATTCATATAATTGGTTTAGTAAAAAAGTTACTGCTTAATTTTTTAAAAAAAATTCTATCATAAAAAAAGACTTTTTTTTACAAAACAATTTATTAAAACTCTTAGTTATAAATATTAAAAAATACAATACATTTTTGTTGTTATGTGGACTTCATTTCCAAAGCTTTTTTGATGCAACAGCTGAAAAAATCGGGGAGATAAAATTAAAATTGGACTAAATAGAATAAATTAAAAAGTGCAAAGTAATTATAACTATTTATTATAAAAACAGATGCAATAAAAATTAAACCCTTAACACAAGCTTAACAAATAAAACAGAACAATTTTCTCAAATCCATAAATATATATTTAGAAAAAGGCGGATCACTAAATGATGAATACTATAAAAAGCACATAAACATAACCAAAAATCCATATTCAATTGAACCTATTTTTATTCTATATCCATCAATTTCTTTGCGTTGTAGGTTTGAAACCAATTAATTAAGTCTAGTTTGTAAAGTTTCATTCCCAAGTTACGCACATGAAAAATTGGAACTATACCAAAACACACGTTAAGTTTGCAGCATTAAAATGTTCTACGCGGAGGAAACGCACATAAAGAAACGGAATATGGCCTCTCTGATTGGTTGCTCCTACGCAATACGTCCGGAATAGAAAGTTTATTGATATCCTAAGCCAATCCCCAATCTGTATATCTAATAATCCAATTCTGCTCCACATTACTAGCACCTACAAGATGTAATTATGCCCTTATACTCCTTCTGATTGCAATGCTAGCTTCGAAAACAATTTTTCCCCCCAAACTCCATGTGTGGTTTTACAGGAACCGGTGTGAATGTAGCCGTTTATATTTTCCTCCACCCTACTTGGATTTGAAAAGCAATAGTGGTTAACCTTACAGCAGAGCCTAAAATAAGGTAGGTTTGGAATAGTTACACTCACACTGTTTCCTGAAAACCACAACAGGGGTAGGGGAAGAAAATGTTCGAAGCTTACTTTGCAATCAGATGGAGCATCTTCTTAAGCTATACCTCACCACAGCTTAAGTATGCAGTATAGAAATGTTCTACGGGAAAAAAGATAAATAGTTCTCATTTTCGAGTGTGATAATTGAATAAAAAAGGTATTTCACTCTCAATAAACCACTTTATTTGGTATTTCAAGACATATTTGTATTAGTTTTATATTAGTTTTTTTCAGTTAGAGTGTAGTATTGATTATTTTTTCTTTCAATTTTGACGTAACAAGGCGCACGAATATCAGAGTATCTCAAAGGCACAGCCAATCAGAGCAGGTGAAATTTTGTTGCCTGCTCTGATTGGATAGTGAGGTTTATTTACTCACAGCGTTTCCTCTGCGGCTGCACGCCTAACTGCAAACTTAATCTGTGCTGGACTAGACTGATTACGCCAAACTAAATAAAACTGTCATATTTACAGCCTGGAATATTTTTTGGGCTGATTTTAAGCATTTAGAAGAGTGTATATTTCTATGGCCATAATGACACTAACTAGCTAGATATATTTTTAATTTGGACATAGAATATAGTAAGTAAATAAAAGTAATATAATTTAATTAATATAGTAAGTAAATAAAAGTAATATAATTTAATTAAACAAACATAATGCTGCATTGCTATTAATACTTGCCTTCGACTAAGCAGACCTCTGCATCTGCCCCAAGTTTGATCAAGTGATCAAGCCACAGAATTTGCTTGGAAGACAGTTTATCACCCGGCCCCTTCACTTCTACAATCTATGAAAATAAAAAAAATTGAAAAGCAAAACGTAATATCTTGAATTTTGCTTATATGTTTTACATCTTTAAAAACAAGTTCAGAAACTCAAATAAAACACAATTACAGTCGAACCCCGTTATTGCGAACACTCAACGGACTTACTCAGGGGATCGTTATAACCGAGGGATTGCTACATCCAAATTCGAAAAAATTTATAATTTACAAGCAAGTTACGTTTTTTTTTACCTAAGCAATCACATATCACGAAATTTTCATCAATTATAATAATTTAATTAGCTTAATATAATAAAGGCATATTAGAATTAAAAATAACATTTTAGACATTCACTCAAAAACATTAAAAATTCAACTTACTTATAAATTTATTTATCAATTATTCCGAAAATAGGACGTAATCTTAGGTTGGAAAGATTTTAATTTTAAATACATTTCAGCAATTTTCTTATCCACGATTTCAAATGAATCCAATACACATTTATCTATATTTTCTGTAGCAAAAAAGTTGTTTAAAATGTTAACAGCTGCCTTTGCGTCAGCAATTGAAGGACCTGGATTTACATCATCTTCTTGTTCTTCGATGTCCGAAGAAGGATCTACAATAATGGAGTTGCTCTGTTCTTTGATAGATGTTACGATATCTTCTTCACTTATTTCACCGGATGTCGCAACTTTGTCATCGCAGCATTCGAAGTGTTCAATCTCGCTTTCGGAAAAGGCATTCACTCCGTGTTTATCCAGCCATTTGGAGAGGGGCAGATTGTCATCATCATCGTCGCTTTCATCTCCTTCATGTGGTGTTTTCTCAAGGCCTGCTCGACGAAAGCAATTTCTGATGGTAGAGTCGGTTACCATCCTCCAAGATTTCTCTAGTAAAACAATTGCATCAAAGAGGGAAATGTCGCAATCAGTGTTATTGTCGTAACATTCTAAAATGCGCAAGATAAGCTGCTTCCGGTAGATGCATTTTAGACTCCGGATCATTCCCTGGTCCATCGGTTGCAAAACGGACGTCGTATTTGGAGGAAGAAAGACTAACTTAATCCATTGAATGTTCTTGGGCTCAATGTGGGCAGTACAATTGTCTATCAACAACACAATTTTCCGTTTCTTTTGCGACAGTTCTCTATCCCATTGTCGAAGGAATTCCTGGAAGAGTTCTGATGTCATCCAAGCCTTTTTGTTGGCCTTGCAAACTACAGGGAGTTTTTTTTGCATTCTTGAAGCATCTTGGCTTTTGGGATTTTCCAATCACTGTCAATTCTCGTTTATCCGAGCCATTCATATTTGCACACACAAGAACTGTAATTCTTACTTTGGACAGTTTCCCACCAACACATTTTTCTCCTTTCAGCTTCAAGGTTTGGTTTGGTGTCATCTTATAAAACAAACCTGCTTCATCCGCGTTGAATATATCCTTCTCTTCATAATCGCGGACGATGTCAGGCCAGACATTTTCCATCCAGTAGGTAACGTCAGAAGTGCAGACACCAGCGGCTTCACCCACAATTTTGCCACAGTTGATATTGTTACGCTTTTTAAACCTGTCCAACCATCCATTTGAACACACAAAGCCTTTTTCATCAAAAAGTTCAGCAAATTCATTGGCCTTAGCTTGGAGAATGGCCCCCCCGTTATGGGTAAATTCCTATTTCTCTGCATGGTAAACCACTTAAACAGAGCATCATCCACGTTTTCTCGTTCAGCTTTCCGTAATTTTTTAGATCCATTTCTATTCTTCTCGTATGCTGAGTTAATAGACTCGCGATTCTTCCAAATCGTTGCTACAGTTGATTTTTTGAGCGAAAATTCTTTGCAAATTGAAGATTGGCTCTCCCCGCTTTCTAATTTTCGAATAAATTTAATTTTGTCTTCGATAGAAAAAGCTTTTCGCTTGCCTGTACTAGCCATGGTGATTTCGTTATTGCTTGACACAGAATTCAGTCAATTGAAGCCAAAAATGCTAAGGACACCACGTGACTACGTTGTTTGTCCAGAACCAGTTGAACCACACCTTCCCATAAATATCTCCCCCCTTCCTTTTCGTAGAATAAGCTATTCTTTTGGCAATAGAGCAGAAGTATGAAAGTGGTCTAGCATGTATACTTTGTCCAGTTATCCAGAAACATATGTTGAATAGCGACTTCAGACATAGATGCCCCAATAAAGGGGCTACCACTCCCCTTTACCTTCTTAGACATATGAGGGGGATTTGACAAAGGGACAAAAGACGTGAATTGTATCTATGCTAGAGTATTACGGAGAAAAAAAAAAGGTGTGTATGTATGGTAGGTCGGTTTGCTTAGGATCAAGGGGAAATGAATGTCACTGGGAAAAAAATTGGTACCGATAATGAGAAATTTTTGAAAATTTGGGATCGCTATACCCGATTCTCTGACTTTTGATGATCGTTATAGGTGTTTCAGAATGCATTAATGGTATAGGGTTTTGGTTGGGATCATGTGAAAGGATCGCTAAAACCGGGGATCGTTATATCCCGGGATCGCTATAGCGGGGTTCGACTGTATAAATATTTTTTAAAAAAAATATTAATGCTTGTAAGTCAAAGTTAATGTATTTTATTCAAAGGGCATACACTTTATTTGCATGCTCACTAAGTTAAATAATTTACTACTTCATTCAAATGATAAAAAATATATGAAAGTTAAGAAATTAATGTGCAGAAATATAATTCGCACTGAATATATTAAAAAAAAAATCCATTTAAATAGGTTAGTATAATTTTTTTTTAATTGAAGAGCTTAGTGGACATGCTAAAGTGACAAAAAGTTGAAATTTTTTTTTAGTCTTTTGATTGCACTTAGATACTTTAAAAATGGCACTTACAAAAGGTAAACAAATGTACTTAACTTAAGCTTATTAAAAGAGTGGAAGTTGTTAAATTTTTTTAAAAAAATAATATCATGTTCATTGACACAAAAATTCCCAATTTTAATTTTTTTTAAAAATCACCTAGCAAGTTTTTTCCGCTAAGCTCCTCGTCGTATAATTTTTTTATAAAGAAAAGAACACTTTTTGACAACTATGAGAGCAAATTTGTGTGCAATGCATTATTCTATATTTCTGACTGAGTGCAGTTTAGTAAATTTATTTTATATATTCTGAAAATTAAAAAAAAATAGTAACTGAAAAGAATTTTAAGAAAAAATAAACAGTCAGTAACTTAAAGATAAGGCCTTTAAATGGATATTTAAAGTTAATACTTTTTTTCACATGTATATACATTACTAAATATCATATTAAATTAAATTTATCAAACTGTAAACTATACCACTTTGTACAAAAATCAATTTGATTAATAATTATGAAAGAATAAACAGAATAAAACTTTTTTAAATACATATAAATCAAAGCGTCATGTATATTTTTACCTTAACACGCAAAGTTTCAGGGTTCCAGACCACTAAATCAGGTACACCACTTCTAGTAAATCGAAAATCCTTTGCTAGTCTCTCACATATCCCACCAAGAATAGTACTTCCGAAACAACATGCCAAACCCTGAAATAAATAGATGACCTGCATTAAATCTATATATTCAAATTAATAAAAGTTACTCATAAATAATAGTTAACTTTTTAAAATAAGATTATATATGAGGATTTTGCTCAGTGTTATAAATGAAAATGTTAAGTGCAAAACAATTGAATCACTTTTGGGGAAAAGTTGAGTTAGTTAGCTTTTCATACAGATTATATACGTATTGATGATTATGAGTGATTATAATCGTATGCAGTATATGTACAGTACATACACATACAGTTTAACTTTCTTTGTGCAAATCAAAATGTTGGTGGATCCCTTCTTACAATACCTGGATGAAAAGCTAACCAACTAAATTTTTCCCAAAAGTGATTGAACTTGTTTTGCACTTGAGCTCTTCAAATGTAGTACTAAAATAATACCTGACAAATAAAAAAGTGTTTTTCATAAAAGTGCTTCTTTTTATGCAAAATAAGGACATTTTAGTACCTTAAACTTGAAACAATAAAATTATACATACACTAACAATTCTAAATTTATATAGTTCATTATCTGAAGAATGCTACTATGTTTTTGAATTAAAATGGATTTAAAACAATAATAGTTCAGAAGTATTTAACAGTTAACAGGAAGTAACAGTTTAACAGCTGATATACATATTTACCAGTCTTGATAAAAATACAACATGTTAACTAATTAATTATTAATTTACTAAGACAATTTTGTATTAAACCTCAGGCAGTACCTTTTAAATTAAGTTCTAATTTGAAATAAATTTTGAATATTTACTTGGACATGCTCTAAATCAGTGAAACGATCCCAGGTCACTAAAGATGCTTTTCCATGATGAGCGTCCCAAGTACTTTTAATTATGTTTTTAAGGTCCTAAACATTGCAAAAAATAAAACAAATCAATTTAAATCTGAAAAGTATTACACAATCCTTTATAAAACAGAAAAATAAAATGTAAATAAATTTGAATGCAATTTGTAAACCATTGCTAAATTGTTCTGTTAGAGCCATAGAGCATGAAACGATAAATTATCTAGTTTGATTTTTCACTTTGGCCAAATTATTATAGTGTCCTAAGGATATTAACTACTGACATTAAAAAACAAAACTAGGTAGATTTCACAAAGGAGGACTTCCAAACAAGGATTTGATAGACATGATACTTTTCATTTGAATGAAACTTATAAGAAGTTATGTTAAAAAAAAATCTATTTTATTGCAATTGTATTCATTGAATGCACACAGCGTTCCCTGGCTGATAATTGTTATACAAATTTCCTCCTTTAAGTTTCTACATTTAATTTCTCTTGAAAATTTAGATTTGTGATATTGCATGGCAACCCTTGAGAGAAATATTAAAAAAAACACTAGCTAATTACAAAATGTAAACATCAAATGCTTATCAGCTAACTGAGTGAAGCCAGAAATATCAGCTTGAAAAGCTTAGAAGTGCAAGGTTTCAGGCTAAATATTTATTCTCAACTAAGTAACAAAAATGAAGGCAATTTTATGAAATCCTTAAAGTTGGTAGATTTTTGATTACTTATCGAAGTGAAATTATTTTATCTGCAAAACTAACCAACAAAATCCTGTTTAAAGACATTACTGAGTACTAAAACGGAACTTGTAATGCAGAACACAGATATATCGTACATTTATCTTATAAATGGGAATTTAGTGGTTATTTGTCTTTACAAAACAAACAATAAAGCCATTAACAGTACCATACTACAAATAACAGGGTGGTTACAAAATTATAGAAAAAAAGTTCCATGATATTTCTGTGTTTTCTCTGATACCTTCACAAAAATTCCCTGATTTTACAATTATACTCAGAAAACATGCAATACACGCAATTCAGTGCAGTACAGAAAATTTAATCCTGACATCAAAGGGAATTTTCCGGATTATGGGTTAGCCTACATAACTTGTCTACACTTCTGAAAATATGAGTTTAGAGGAATCATGTTATAACATGATTAGTGAGAGAGATTAATCCTGCCTCCAAGATCGGTCCTTCAGGCAAATTGGATCAACCAGAAAATATATATATATATATATATATATATATATATATATATATATATATATATATATATATATATATATATATATATATATATATATATATATATATATATAACAACTTTCAACACCTCTTTTGTTTGTTTACTTGTCTTCTTTAAATTTTGTTCTTTATGTTTATTTGTTTTATTTGTACTATATATATATATATATATATATATATTTATTTAATCAAGTGTCCATTAGTAGTGATCACAAGAACCTAGACCTGCGGTTTAAGTGATTCAAAATGAACAAAATTCCCGGATATTTTACAAAATATGAAAAAATTCGCGAGAATTCCCTGATATTTCCAGAACTAAAAAGTTCCCTGCAAATTCCCTGATTTCCCAGGTTCTGTTACCAACCTGAATAACTATTAACCTAGTAACTGCAGATATCCAATAACCTTTTAACATAGTTATAAAAAAATTAACTAATTAAAAATTAGTTAAAACTGAAATAAGAAACATCAATTACTTCATTATCACATTGCCTTAAATGCTTCAGATGATTCATAAGCTTATCTTCTCTACTTGCAAAAAATGCCTGTGAATTCAAATCCAAAGGATGGGTCTGGTAGGGACTAATGAAGACGTCGGGAATAGTGTCGTCATAAATAATGTCCCAAAATAGTAAAGCATAAAGGGACTGGAATGTAGAACCTTCTCCGTGAATGCCTAAAAGAGGTTTTTTTTATCACACATGTTTATTTTCAGCCAGTTCTCTAATACAATGCTTAAAAGTTATATCACAAAATTCACATTTCTAACTGGAAATTCTGGTAAGTAGTGTGGAATGTTGACTTGGTACTCTATTTAAAAATGTTTTTTTACACTATTTTAAGCATCTAAATGATGTAGATAAGTATGTAATTTTAATCAAAAGATGCAAAAATATATCATGTCTTCATACATATATGATGCTTATGCTATTAAAAGAATATTTAAAACTTTAATATTTAATGGCACTACCGATAATTATTTGATGTTTTAAAGCAACAACAACAACAAAATTTAACGTAAATAAATTCCACAAACAAAAGTAACAAATAAATATATATATTTTATGCCCATTTAAATGGCTTTTTGATACTTAGTTTTTCTGGCACACAAACCTATATAATAACAATAACTTTATTTTTAACTTATTTTAACAATTAAACTTAAATTTTAAACTATACAAAGAAGTTAAGACATAAAATATCTAGAGTAACATAATACTTAAAAGAATTTTTTTCGTACAACCTTATAAAAAAACTTGAGATATAACTTAACCATTAATCAAAAAGGCACTTACAAAAATAAAAACATTGAAAATACTTTCATCCTCATACTATACCTTCACTATATCCCTGTTCTTTATAATGCTCTAGTGCCACTTCTTCAACACCCAGAACTGTTACAACATCTTCATTGTCAGCAGAAACACTCGAGGACACAAATACATGTCTTCGACCAAGTATTGAGCGGGGGCAGAGACGGCCCTGAATGGTAACCTAAACGAATCACATGACAACCTATTTATTTGTCCAGTTTTACATTCAAATTACAGAGCTAGTCTAATTACAATGTACATTAAACAAAAGCAATTAGAATACAAAAACAAACATGAAATAATTGAGCATAAAAACTAACACATTATACGGATAAAAGTTGCAAACAATTTGCTTTAAAATCCTTTAAGGACAGAGCAAAAATATCAAGTTTGCCAGCAATGTTATTGCAAATTTACAAAACTTATAGAAAACTTATAGAAGAAAACAAATAGAAATTTTGTATATAGTTGTAATGGTTGCAAGGCAAGCTCGGCTTCACCTAACATCTGGTGTCATTTTTCAAGAAACAGTGTAGGTGTCGTGTTCGAATATTAACTTGCTTTAGGATCTGCTGTGAGGTTAATCGTCTCTCCAAAACCAAGTAAGGTGGGGAAAAAGAAAAGATCGTCCTTCACAACATTTCCTGGAAATGCAGAGAGGGGTAGGGAAAGCAGGTTTGTATTCTAATCAAAATGACTATAAAGGGGGGCACAGATTCAGCAGAAATTTTTCAGTATAATTTTAAGACTTGAAAGTATTTTAAAGTATTTCTTTTTATTATTGTTTTCTTTGAAGAAGAAGGGATTAACACAAATTGTTTTTAGTTAATAACAATCTAGTTAATTTTCTTATTTGCTTCATTATGGTTTGTTTCTTTGCAGTCTGGCTATTATTGAATCTAACCGTACAATAACTCCAACAATAGCCAGACTGAGAACAAAGCATTTAAAAAGAATGATAATCTCAACTGAAGGACAAAAGCTATTCAACACACCACAAAAACTACCCTGGTGTCCAACTGACCTCTCAACATACCATTAGCTGCCGAGCAATTCAAGCCAGGCTCTTCAAGATTAGCATTGAAGACCCAGAAGTTTTAATTTTCTCGGAAGAAGTAGTTAAAGCTTCAAAAAGCTGTCTACAACAGCTTCAAACATCTAAATTTTTAACATATCATGGACATGAAAACAACTTTATTATGCTTTCTTTTAAAACTGTTTGAATAAGAATGAGTTTAGAATAAAAAATGAACTTCAGAGCTTGACATAATTAGACTTGTGAATTTGTATTTGTTGAACTACACAAATTGAATTTTTACTTTAATGCATTTGAAACAAGGACAAAATTTAAAGTAGAAAAATATAAACCCTTAAACTATAAAAATGTTCTTAGCAAAGAATAAGAAATCAAACACAAGACATGGCAAGAAAGTTATAATCTAAAAAAAAAAAAGAACAATCTACACTATTAACTATATAACACAAACAGCAACTCATTAAAATAGTATACATAACAATAGTATGTACAATAAATTTGTCATTTGACTCATTTCCAAACTTCTATGACTTTATACTATAACAACAGAAAGTCATTAAAATAGTATGCATATGTTCCAATAAATTTATTGACTTACTTTTGGAGCTTCTATAACTTTTGACTCTTCTATTATCTGTTTTTTAAACTCATCTTCTTCATCAAAAGATTTAGTTATTCTCAGGGCCCGAGTTAGTAAAGAATATCGAGGTCCGACTCTAACATTCTCATCTTTCAGTCCTTGTTTGATTGCTTTGATAGCCTAAATGAAGCACATAAAATAAACAACCAGAGATAATTATACAGAGTTGTCTTTAGAACAAGATAGAAAATTTATATGGTCTTTTAAGAATTCTGATTTAATAAAAATAATAAATTAATAACAATTTTAACAGATTTTTAACTTTATCTCCTAAAATATATATTTTAAAAAAATGTCCATAAATAAAAAATATTCAAATAATTTTAACATTAACATTTATAAAAAGTTTTGGTTAAACCAACAGCCTTTTTTCTTCAAGGAATGTAGTTATAATTTTTTTATTACAGAATTTTTATAGTTAATTTTTTTTCAATTACAGCATCCTATGCTACAAAATCAAGCCAACAACATTAATATAAGTTTAATTGTCTAGTAGAGTTGTAAAATTTTTCAAGTACGGAAAAAAATTAGTTTTGTAACAATTATGTAAAAAAAAATCATTTTACTGCAATATACTTCTTGACTTTTTCCTAATGGGAGTGGTTACATTTAATATGCACTGTAAACTTTAAAAAGTAAGTTGTCCGAAAGATTGACCTGTATGAGTTGAAGTTCTCTAAGGTATAAAGATATATATCAGGTATAGTGATAGGTATATAATAGGTAGTATTTATTTTTGAGTTGAAACATTGGGTTGAAGTAATGTGAAATCGAAAATAGTTTACTTACACCTTCACGCTTCTTTAGATGCTGTTCTAAGTTTAGGGCTAATCGATCATACCACCTTCCTTTGTAGTCTTGACAATATGTCTGAAATGTAATTAAAATAACTTTTTTTCTAATTGTTTTTCATGAAATAATTTTATATAATAATTTTGTCTTTAGCACTTTTTTACAAAAAAATAATATTATTTTTAAAAATACATAATTAGACATAATTACAGCAATATGCTTTGATTTGAAAATTTAAAGAAATTGTCTATTTTTTGTATTGAAATTTGAAATTGATGATTTATTTGAAATTTGAATGTATCAAAGAACCAAAATAGAAATGAAACAGCAATAACTTAAATGCATTGAAAGAAAAAAGTATGCAGTCAAAATACACTTTGATATAAAACCAAAGCCAATACCAGCCATCAATAATAATTGAAAATTAATGAATGAATTACAAACCTTTTGCTTCAGTAACATTTTAAGCAATGTTACAGCTTCATCATATTGTCTCAGTCTTTGCAATGCCTCTACACCTTGGGTCATACACCTGATGTACACGTGGAAAGATGTGTACCTTTTAAGAAAAGAAGGCAGTGATGAAGACCTGAAATAAAATCAAAATACAAGGTTTTTTTAAAATCAAATACAGTTACACATGCTTAAGCATTTTCAAACAGATAAAGATGGATCTAGTTTAATTAAATTATACTGGATCTAGAGGTTTGGTAAAGGGCCTCATTTTTACCACAATGAAGTGGAGAAGCTGACACTTGAGGAAATGCAACCAATGCAGTGTAAAAGCAACATTGTACACTGCATTAGGTCAGGGCCAGATTTCTAAAGATGCTAAGTAGGCTGTAGCCTAGAGCAGCAAATTATTGGGGGCGGCAAATTTTAGGAAAAATTAAAGCAACATTAGGAATAAAAAATAATTTACATTAATATATAAATTTTAAATATATGCATAGTACAAATATTTGTAGTAAATATTGTGTCTGCGAGAGCAATTGCACTCTCTCTCTCCCTGATTTGGAAGCTCTTACATGAATAAAAGTATGTAAAGTAAAGTAAACATGAATAAAATAGTTTAAAAAATTCACCTATTATTTCGCTTTCAATTTAAAGTGTATATATATGATTCAAGTAAAATGTAGAAAGAAAAAAAGTCAAGTAAACTATATCTGGTGGCAAATCGATCGCAGCCTACAAGCAGCAAATCTTTAAACTTGGCCCTGTATTAGGTTAAGGTTAGGTTGAATTATTATAAGCACTATAACTACACAAGTGCTATTGGTGATGGATATTGTAATTTAGAACCAGATTCAAGCGAATAGTCGTCACCTGAATAGGCACCCATTTAAGCTTTCAATTGTGCCAATAAATTTCTGATCTATAACTCATTCAATCTCTGAAAGTCATAATCAAATATATTTAAATAATTTAACAACCAAACTGTACTACTGTATTCTACAAACAAGTACAAACTGTATTCAGATTAATTTCATGCATAGATTTCGATCTTTTGTACAAATTATAAAACTATAGGGTAGACTGACCAGTGAGTGAACATTTGATAAATATAATTAAAAAATAAGAATTGAAAATCATTCCTCTAGATGGATTGGCAACACTGACTTCCTCCCATGTAGTAGGAAGCTATTTGACACATGGTTGGTTGTCCTGGTCATTATATCTTGGCGTTCATTCACTGGCAAACGCAGGGCCTTAAACGTTCATTCACTGGTTAGTCTACCCAATTTGAATTATTATTTTACAACTTGAAGTGCATTAATCAGATAAAATAATAAACTTTAGTTTAACAATATAATGCTCCATACCTTTTTGAAAACTTGCAAGAAGACTGTTCTTCAAACACCTTTTTGGCATTCAGGTACAACTCTTTTGCCAATTCAAAGTTTTTAGATTCTACTGCATTATAAATATCATTTTCTAACTGTCTAGCCTCTTCGTATCTACAAAGGAAATAATAATAATAATAATAATAAAAAAAAACTTTGATATTTAAATTAAAAGACAAAAATTAAAAATAACAAAGTTGATTTATTAATTAATGTTTATATTGATCCATAATTCAAGAGTTGCAAAATTCTGCTATATACACTGCTAAAAACTATTAGGGGAGCACTTTGCATACTTTCGTTAACTTTCAGTCACATTTTTTTGTTCTAAAAAAATTAAAATTCTTGAAATATATTCATAATGCATCCAGGATGAAATGGTAAAAAACAGGGAAAAAATTCTTAAATTTTTTAACTAAAATTTAAGGAGAAAAAATATTTGATCAGAACTTTTGAAAAAAATTATAACAACGTTTTTCAAAATTTTATTTGTTTAAAATAGTCAAAATAAATTTTTCAACATCTAAAAAATGCAAGCATAAAGAATTCAGGTTAAATTTATTTGCTAAAATTTTTTTCAGGGTGAATTTTATTTTACCATATTTTTCATACTTGCATTTAATTGAAACAATCATTATCTAATTCTTCAAAATACATGATTCTTCCATCTAACAATAAATAAGTGTGAGCTTAACTTAGTCAGAAAAAAATTTACAAGCTGATTATTCCAAATGGAATTGTTGGGGGGTAAAAAGGTTTAAACCATGCTCTCCCCTAATTGTTGCGAGCAGTGTATTAAGAATTCATAGGAAATTCACTTGGTAATTAAAAGCCCAGTAGCAGACTTTACAAAAATCAGCATTATCTCTTTCAATCAAAAGCTGTCTGTATTCACCAGAGATTGTCTTCATATTGTTATTTTCATACACATATTTTTCAAAAATATAGATACAAAACATTTCTCTTATTTTCCTCCAACCATTTAATATGCACAATTATGCTTTTTTAAAAAATAACTTTGTTATTGTACACTGTTTTCATAACAAGTTTTTATTGATTGTTTTTAATTAATAAATATTGATTTATGGGCCCTTATAAAGTGTTTTGAATAATTTATTTAAAAATTTTATTATTATCCTACATCTCTTGAGTGGAGTCTTGAACAAGTGCTAATTTTGGATTTAAGTAAATATTAATTTGCCTAATTTTGCGGTTTTACAATGGTCCTATACGTTTTCCGATTTTAGGACTGCTGCATTTCCCCAATTTTTGCCATAGTCTTCTGATTTAAAGATTCCCGATTGAGAAATTTCCAAAATTTGTCCAATGAGAATTTCCCAAACAGTTGCTGCAAACTCAAATTTAATGTGCTGCATCTTTTCTGATACTACAATTTAAAAGGTCGCATTTTTTTTTTTGTTAAAGATAAAATAACTAAATTTATTAAGACACAACATTATCATTTTATATTGTGCTATCATAAATAATCTCATAATATCTAATAATCTCATAATATCTAATAATCTAATAATATATAATAATCTAATAATATATAATAATCTTATAATATATAATAATCTCATAATATATAATAATCTCATAATACATAATAATCTCGTAATACATAATAATCTCATAATACCTAATAATCTAATAATATCATAATACCATTGCTTGGAATTTTGTATATCTAAATCATTTTATTTAATTTTATAAATACGATACAAAACTTACCTGATTAACTCATCTCTATCACAAAATATGACTGTTTCTTTATTCCTTTTGCATACTGGAAACACAAGTTCTCCCTTGTTTACTTGTAGAAGAGTGATCCTTAAGAAAAACAGACATAACTTAGGAAAGTTAAAAGGCATAAAATTTTTGAAGAATAACGTTACAGAATTTTATTTCATGTTAAGATTAAACAATTTTATTCTGTGGGATTTTAAAAAAATGAAACGTGGCTCTGTTTATGGAGGAGTGAACTCTCCCATTTTTCCTGACTCAGTTTTGGTGAGTTAACCTCAGACTAAAGCTACACATACACTCTTTTGTCGCAGACAGGTAAACTTTGGTAACTAGACTAACGACTTCGACCATTGTAACACTCTACAACTCTAAAAGCCCAGTAGCAGAAGAAAAAGCTAAGAAAGCCCAGTAGCAGAACTTTCTGAATGTGGCTGCAGCATTACTTTTTCTAGGAAAAAATTTGGGTGCAGGGAATAAGGTTGCGAAACCCGGCGATCCAGAAGTTGCGGGACTCCTGGGATCCGGAAATAACGGAACTCCGGGCAGGGTGGTAACAAAATCCTTGAAAAAAAGTTCCCTGATATTTCCATGATTTCCCTGATACTTTCATATAAAATTCCCTGATTTTACAATTACTGTTTAGTTTGAATTATTGTCATACTAGAGCTACACGAGGGCTATTGGTGACGGGCGTAGTAATTTAGAATCAGTCAAGTGACGAGCCGACATCTAAGTGGGCACCCAACGCAACCATTAGGGCGACATCGTACGCAGCTTGGGGACTTTGGAGCATATTAGTCGTTTGATAATAATTGAGGGGTTTTTTTTGTCTCTGCGTGGTAGGAAGAGGGTCGAGTTTTCTTTTGTAGCTCTGGTTCAGGCCAAATATTTTCTTTTGATCAATAAGTGTCCACTAGTATAGTGATCACAAAAACAACCTAAGTCTACTGTTTAAATAATCCGAAATGGAAAAATTCCCTGATATTTTGCAAAATTAAAAAAATTCCCTGATATTTCCAGAATTAAAAAGTTCCCTGAGAATTCCCTGATTTCCAGGTTCTGTTACCACTCTGCCGGGGAGAGTTTCGGCGATTCGGCCGCAGCAATGCTGCCGTGCTCCGCGGTTTCTGCGACCGGGTTAGAAAGTATGCTAAAAGACTGATTCCTACAGGACAAAATTGGTGCAATTCATTGTTGTGGTTTTGGCAGTTTACCTATCCATGGCAAAAGCTATTAGCAAAGCTGCTGAATTGATATTTACTTACAAACTTGGTAAAATATGACATTTATAAGACATTAAGCCAACTAAGGGATATTCTCATCCCTACAATCTTTAAAATGATCAACAGCTCCAGAAAGTAATGAATGTCTGATTATCCTAATTATATTTTACTTTTACGCTACTATGTTATACATTACACATCTAAGATGCAAACACTTTTGAGTGATGATACAATAAAACTACTTTAAAAAATGCAAATTAAATTTTGGTCATATTTACAGCTGTTGTTGTTGACCCCCTGCAGCTTCATCGTCATCTTCTGAAATTGTTGGTAGGGAGAACAACATGAGGACTCTGGTAAAGAGACGCTTGGGAAGAAGGGATATCCTGTAGCATGGGCCTAATACATTACGAACTCTGAAATTAGAAATGTACATAAAATTAATGCATTTAAAATTGAAGTTACTAGCACTCAATATGTTTTGGACACTAAAATGTTAAAAACAAAGCACTTATATATATAACTACTGTCTCTATCTCTACTACTCTTTAAATTAGCAATTGTTTGTCTAGTTCTGTTCATTATAGCCAGCAGTTAAAGTAAAAAACTATCATTTACAGTTTTTTTTTTTGCAGATATTAAATAGTAGGAATTACGAATTTCCAAAAAAGTAAACTTAATAATGTAGGCATAATCGTCGCCTTCGTAGTGTAACGGTTATAGCTCTGGACTGCAGAGCTGGGGGTCTGGGTTCGATTCCCGGGTATGACGTGGTTGTAAATTGTACTCATCTCAGTCTTGTAATTGGGTGTAAATCTGTTAGGCTGTGTGTCATAATAAATAAATAATCCTTATCTAAAAATGAAACTCACTTTTTCAACATCATTCCTGAAACACCATTGCTAACATTTGTAAAAAACACTGACTTGTGTTCTTTGCAGTGCTTCAGTAGCATTTCTTTAATTTCTTTTTTACTTTTCGTAGAATTGAAGTTAAAATGCTTTGATAAAGTTTTGGCTTCAGGTAAAGATAAAAGCCCTAAAGCTGTATCAAGTTCAATTTCTGATGCACCTAAAGATAATAAGATATATTTAAAACTGTATAATGAAACTAATAATTTGAGTAAAATATTAAACATATTTGAATGTTTGCACTTAATAGTTGCACTCATAATACAACATTAAGAAAAAACATGATAAGAATAACAATTAAGGAAAAATTTCTTAAATAATATGGAACAACTCCTCGGTAGTTTGGTTTAAAGTTGTACTAGAGTTCAACAGAATTGAAACAAACTTATATTTGTAGCTATTGTAATTAAAGCGGTAAAATATTCATTTCTGTCACCCAATTGTGGGACACAATATTCTATATTCCATAGTCATACTATCAATATTAAAGATATGTTACATAGATCAAAATATATGTACAGATTAATTAAAGATTAACTTTTAAATGGAAGTGCGGGTTAAATATTAAAGAACATCAATTTATTTGCAATAATAGATTTACAACCTTAATATCAAGGAGTTTAAGCCCGGAAATATTTGTTTCTCTCTACCAAGTTTAATAATTTGAGAAAAAAAGAAAGAGGGTAAGAGGAATAATAAAATATATATTGTTATTTTCATTATTATTTGCCAGACATAATTAAACTTCATAAATTACCCGAATCTACTAAGCCAGCTTCTACTAACTCTTCTAAAGCTGTTAAAGGATTTTTAGCGATGTCAGGATAATTTATTTTGTTGATTCTCAGCCATTTATATTTTCTTTGGAATAGACGCACATAAAACTTTTGGGCAGCATCTGAAATTAAATTCCTGTTTTAAATGAATTTTGAGATCAAATAAAAATTAAATAACACAAATTCAAAGCTAGAAAAGAAATATTAGTACAGTTTACATACATACCATAATAGCTTTTGACAAAGCCAACAATCTACAATAATTGAATAATTCAGAAGGAAAAAAACCTTCATTGACTGGGAATCTGTCCACATTGAGATCTGCTACACTCCGTGCTAACCTAACTTGGGTAAAAACAAAGAGTAAAAAGGCAGAGGGAAATGCACAGTTGGTCCGTTAGTTGGAAACTCTTGTAAGGTAATATTTACATACAAAATGATCTGAATACAATTTAACCAAAATACACTTTTCATTCTAGTAAAATTGCCAAATTTTCTCAAATAATATTCAAATCTTTTAGACCTTTAACAAAATTAATGTTTTAAACATGTTTTCTGGATGGATTCAAAAATAACTTATGGAACTCTTTACATCCGCGGAAAGATCTTCTCCATAGCATATTTCTATTTACCCAACTAACTTAGGATGGCAAGGAGTGTAGGTGAGCAGTGGCGATCAGAAAGCAATTTCGTTTTCCTTGCTTCTTCTTCTATGGTTCAAGCATCTGACTATTGTCTGGCGTTAATCTTGATTATAGAGATAGTAAATCCATGCGTCACATAATGAGAACCAAGGTAAAACTGGTTTCTACACACTAGTTTAGGTAATGACTCACTATCTTCACCAAGCATACCTGATGCAAACAGATTACAAGTCGATGAAGGATTCCTTTCCACGTACTCTTCAATTGAATCGGTGAGTGCAGAAACCACTTCAGTAAAAAAAATCCGAAAACTCGTTTTCAATGAAAATAAACGTAGAAAGGCAAGATGCGTGTTGGGTGCAAAAACTATGTTAGTCTGTTGAATAGTTCCATAAATACAGGACATTTGTTTCGAGTGTTGAGTGCAGAAATAGAGGAGGAGTTATCAGACATGGTACAAGCTGAAGAAAAAAAAAGCTGAAACTTTTTTTTCTTATACGAATTACGATAGCAAAAATATTCCAATTTGCGAACGATTAATTTTTGCAACAATAAACAAATAGTTAACTTTTATAACCAAAAATATATATTAACAAGATAATTGGCTTAACTATTCCCAATCAGACAAAATATAAAAACAATTTAAATAATGAGTAAAAATTAATTAAATTTTATTCTGAATGTTGACTTCAGTTTGCACCAAATTAAAATTAAAAAAAAAAAAATTATGAAAGACAAATTTTCTGCATTAAATAATATTCTTCACGCATTTTTAGTTGAAATCTGGGAAAATCGTGAAACTCAATCGATCCTACTATCCTGAAACTCTGGCATCCGTAACATCACGGAACTCCTGCGACCGAAACATAGCGGCGAAACTTCGACTTTCCTACTATCCCGAAACTTCGGCGATCGTAACATCGCGAATCTCCGGCGATCGTAACGTAACAAAACTCCGGCGATCATAGCATCGCGAAACTCCATCGATCCTACTATCCCGAAACTTCGGCGATCGTAACATCGCGAATCTCCTTAGATCGTAACGTAACAAAACTCCGGCGATCATAACATTGCGAAACTCCGACGATCATGACATCGCGAAACTCCGGCGAACAAAACATAGCGGAATTTGTCGATCCTATTTTTCTGAACTCGGGCGATCGTAACATTACGGCGCGCGATTGCTTTTTCTTTGCTTCCGAGTTCCGACGCTACGCTCCCCACTACCCATATATACACACAAACGAATTTTAAAGCAGATTTGCATCAATCTCGGGGATGATAAATTTCCGAATCAAAAAAGCGGATTTCCGCGTTTCCGCGGAAATGTACCATGTCTGAGTTATTACGTTTTTTCTCAATCCTGCGAAATTTGAAATTTGTGACTGACGTTGTTTCTGCACTCACCGATTCAATTGTGTAGAGATCTTTTAACCTCTGCCATGGCAACAGAGAATACTCATAGTTATGATAGCTTCTTTATCATATAGGAAAGTTCAGCCTTTAGGAGTCAATAATTGAGCAGCACTAAGCTTGCGAGTTGTGTTAAAATAACGTTGCACATAAGCTACGTAAGGGCTATTGCCGTCATAATTTATAACCTCAGTGAAGTAACAAGCTGTCACCTTCATATATTATTTACTTAATTAACTGGTTTTTTGTGGTAAAAACGGACTCCCTCAGACAATGAGGATAAGCTACAACAGCAAAGTATTACATCAAATATTACAAGATACCATGGATACATTGCAGACAGTTAAATTTAAATTTTCATATTCCGAATTAGACAGAAAAAATACATAAATATTTTAATCAACAAGTAAAAAATAGAAAAAAAATATATACCAGAAACTGCTTTAAAGGCTTTTATAGACTTGTGGTCTTCGTCATTAAATAAAACTTGGTTGTCAGGTTCATTTATGACAGATTCCAAAATATACTTAAAATTAGCTATGTAATAAGGTGCGTAGGATTTAATATCCTTTTTCTCAGAATCGGATAATTCAGAAAAGACATCATTTTCTGAAATTTGTTTTGCATCATTTAAAATGTCGATTAAATCCGAATTTTGTTCATTATCAGGGTCATTTTCTGGTGGAATTTTTTCATTAGACAAATCACTTGTAACATTGTTTTTAACTTCTGTTAAACAAATGTTATTCTCTAAATTTAAAGCATCGATTTGTTTTGAGGCATCTTTTTTAGATGTAACTTTCGATTTCAAGTTACTTGATACCGAGTTACTTTTCCGAACTTTTTTGTGCTTTGTTGGAACAGCACTTGGTTTTGTTTCAGGAAGTACATTTGAATCACAAGAACCATTTTGTGAGGATTTTTTTCTTTTCAAAGATGATCGATCAGTTAAAATTTCAGTTTCTTTGCTTATCTCATTTGTAGCATTGGCATTCTCAGATTTTGGAGTAAGACTGGATTTTTTAGGTAAATTTACTGTATCATTTGATATAAGAGAATCCTCTGTATTTTCAATGGAGCTGCTTTCAATGTTATTACTTTCAACATCGTTTGAAGATTCTTCTTTATTATTGAACACCAGTTTTGAAGTAGAAGGCTTTATTTCATTTATTATTACGATATCATCATCGTCAGAATCATTGTACTCTTTTTGAGGTGCTTTTACTAAATTGCTTTTGGAATTTTTCGATCGCTGTTTTTTGAGGCAGAGGCGATTGGAAGTGGTAGCTGCTTTACGTTTAGAGACTTGTGTCTTTTTGTGATTTTCAAGTTTCTTTACTTGTTCAGTTGAAACTGGGATTGAAGTGGCACTAGAACATTGAGAATCTAGATGAAAATTTAAATTGGATTTAAAGAGAGAAATTCCACATGCTGGGCAAAGAACCTTAGTAGATTGTGATTTAAAAAAATCTAATATATTTGTTTTCTTCATAATGAGGCAATATGAACCAATTTCTTTTAGAATAAATTTAAAAATTGAAGATGTGCGCTTTTTGTTTTTGTTTACATTTGAAAGTTTTAGCTGAAGTTGAAGTTATGAATGATAACACAGATTATGTTGGAAAATTTAATTATACAAACGTTTTTAAAAAATAAAATTCCATTTTTTCTTCAATATAAAAATTATACTAGAGATTTAGAATCTACAAATCTATCCAATTTTCCTTTTTTCCACCGTCACAAATTATGCAGTACATATTAAGTTGTGTTAAAACTCCCTTTAGATGTTAAAAGTTGGTAGCCAGAAGCATAACCGAATAACAACAAGAAAGAAAAACTAGCCAGACCACAATATGACGACATCGTGACGTGCCTTTCTCAAATTAAAATAACAGTTGCAGGATAAATTATTTTTTGTTTGATAGTCGATGGACATTTAATGTAAAAAATAGTTTCCTTGTTCCTCATTTATCTGAATTGTTAAAAATTGTAAGTATTAACAAATTAGTTTCAAAATCTTCTCTTTAAACATCTCATGCGTTCCCTGTTCAGTGCCGTATACGTTTATTTTAAGCGTTGGGTAATTTTTTGTTATTTAATATCATTTGCAGAAATTATTTTGTTTTACCAATGTTTATGCTAATGAATATTTGAACGTCGAAGATATTCGTGATGAGATTTTAAGTTTAGATGTTTATGTATATTAAAAATGTTAGTTAAGCTCATCTAAAGTCGCTTAAAATTTAAACCTGAGATTCTTTTATGTTTGACAGTTAGACAATTTCAGGATATAAATGTATTGCTAATTGTGGTAAATTGATGATATCGTCGCTAGGATGACAACTTAATTGACAAGAGTCATTTCGTAATTTCTCTTGTTTCTGATTTGATATCGTAAAGAATAACAAATATTTGTTATTAATGACTTTCAGTTGTTTGTTTACTTTTATGAATGAGACAACTTTAAATATAATTTTATGCTTCGTTTAAAAGTATTTTAATTAGATTCTGGGCATCAAATTGTTTTATAGCATCACCAGTGAGTCAGTGATTAGTACTTATTTGATGGTTTTAGCAGTTTTAGTTAGATGAACATATTAAAGTAGAGAAGTGCTAAAACATGGTGATAAAATCAAAAGATACTTTCTATCGGAAGCTATTCAAAGTCGCATTTTTCAAAGATATCTCATACTGGATACATTTATATATTCTGAATTGTTTTAACTGGGCTCTAAAATCATCTTCAACATTATTAATATTTTTTCCAAAAACAGTTATAACAGTAATTTTACAGTAACACTAGTTCAATTATGTTTTGTACAATTTATATTACAGGTATGTTAACAATAACAATAAACCTGTTTAGATTGAAATTATTACTAATTTGCAATGATACGGCTCTGTGACTTAGTTTCTTGTAATGGTAATGAAACATTTTGTTACTTGTCCCTTACTTCTAACGCAGCTCTTCATGGATATTTTCAGCGCGTCATTCATCTTTAATTTATTTAACACTTAACTTGTAACATCATCATGAATTTTCGTTCTTAACTTTTTCAGATTGTCCCTTAGGTTTGTATGCCTCCTGATATTACTGAAAAACTCCTGAATTTCATTTCTATTTTTTAGGGATCTTATAACTCCTGAAATTTGTGTATCATCTCCTAATATTCCCCCCTCTCCTGAAAATATTGATGATATGAATCATTTTTCTCCTTTCTCAGTCAGTTATCTCCTGTACTCTTTCAGGATGTCTACCATTAGAAAAAGTCATGAAATTTGAACAAAGGACATGAAAATTAAAAAAATCGCAAAAAAAAAACGCTACCCCTTGTTTCCTTCATTCTCATTCTAAATCACTAGACAAATAAAATAATAAACAAACATATTCAAATTTATTTCGTGATGCCTCTTTAATTTACATAGCTGCATTCCTGAAAAACTCCTGAATTTCACTATCATAAGTAGAGTACGAACCATGTGTCCCTATTTCTTTAAGTCTTTGTTTTCTTTGAAAACAGTACAATGGCTAAATATCAACTTCTCTTCTAACTTGAAAATTCTGAAACTATACTACTGTGCTTGGTTACATTTCATATTAAGTAACTGTAACTTTTTACTAGTAACTTTCCAAACCCCAGCCGACACTCATGCTCATGTTTTGCAGCTCCCCATGGCAAAAGAAGAAGAGGAAGACAGAAGAAAATTGAGTGAGCTAAGAGCCCACCATGATGAGGCTCACCTTTATGTGGCCCAGGGGCTGACTTTCATGGAGCAGGGTCGAACTGAACTGGCACGGGACATGTTTTTCAAGGGCCTGGAGCGTATCAATCGGGCACTTGCCATAAGGACAGAGGTAAGTGTGATTCTTTTTCTACAGAAATTAAATGAAGTGTTTATGCGTATGGTAAGAATGTTTGGTGCTTAGCATTGCTGTATTGGGGGGTATACGTCAGTATACGGAGTATACCCTGTTTTGTTTTGTTTTAAGTAGAGTATACTTTGTGATTATTTTCCAAATTAGTGTAGATCCTTTTAATTTTTTAATGAGTTTGACACTTTATTTTAGTTTTAAAAAATTAATCAGCCAGTTGATCTGTTTGTACTGTAGAAGTATGTAAGATCATGGTTGGTAAACCATTGGGGGCAGCGACTGTTGTCCAATCAAAAAGCAATACGAGGGTGAAAAGAAAATTAATCTCGCTCTGTTGTTTGGGATATTTTTTCGGAAAAAAATATAATTTGCTTATTGTTCACATCTTATGTTATTTACCTTTCTCTTTTTCCTTCTAATTAGTCAAGAGCAAGATTTAAAAGATAAGTTTATTTTATGTGCAGCTTAAACCAAGCTTTTTTTTCTACATCTTGAATTACAGTTTATGCATATTTGTAAATTTTATTACCAAGTACCAACTCATATTAACAGTATACACTCTCATTTTTTTTTTATTTAGACACAGTATACCCTGTGCAAATTTTAGGAATACAGCACTGGTGCTTAGTTACTAGGGTGTATCGAAAAAACCAAGTTTTTGATATTAAATTTGTAATAGTGCGGAAAAGTTGTCTTATGTTATTGTTAGTACATGTGCAAAATTTTATTGATCTGAGTTAATATCTTCAGTTGCCTCTGAGACCATTAATTATGCAAAATTCACTAATTTCATTTTTTTTTCTTAAAAATTATCAAATTGGAATCTTTAATTCTAATAGTGCGGAAAAGTTACCTTATATTATTGTTAGTATGTGTGCAAAATTTTGTTGATCTGAGTTAATATCTTTAGTTGCCTCTTGAGACCATTAATTTTGTAAAATTAGCTAATTTTATCTTTTTTTCAATATATTTTTTTAAAAAATTAATAAATTGAATTTTTAAGTCTTACCAGTGCCAAATAATTGCCATATTACTCCTTAGAGCGTGTGCAAATTTTTATTGATGTTGGTTAATTTCTTCAGTTGCCTTTAGGGGCGTTTATATGGCCAAATTCCAGATTAGCAGCCCCTAAAGGCAACTGAAGAAATTAGCCAACATCAATAAAAATTTGCACACGCTCTAAGGAGTAATATGGCAATTATTTGGCACTGGTAAGACTTAAAAATTCAATTTATTAATTTTTTAAAAAAATATATTGAAAAAACGATAAAATTAGCTAATTTTACAAAATTAATGGACTCAAGAGGCAACTAAAGATATTAACTCAGATCAACAAAATTTTGCACACATACTAACAGTAATATAAGGTAACTTTTCCGCACTATTAAAATTAAGGATTCCAATTTGATAATTTTTAAGAAAAAAAATGAAATTAGCGATTTTTGCATAATTAATGGTCTCAGAGGCAACTGAAGATATTAACTCAGATCAATAAAATTTTGCACATATACTAACAATAACATAAGGCAACTTTTCTGCACTATTACGAATTTGATATCAAAAACTTGGTTTTTTCGATACACCCTATTAGTTACCTGCTGTTTAAGCATGCTGGGTTTGGTGTGAGGTTTACTGTATCACTACTTGTTCACCAACTCATATTAACAGTATACACTCTCATTTTTTTTTTATTTAGACACAGTATACCCTGTGCAAATTTTAGGAATACAGCACTGGTGCTTAGTTACCTGCTGTTTAAGCATGCTGGGTTTGGTGTGAGGTTCACTGTATCACTACTTGTTGTGTCTTAACTTAATTTGTTTTAAAAAACATACCAAACTTAATGAG
The DNA here is from genome assembly GCA_023701765.1 of Hylyphantes graminicola. Classification (NCBI taxonomy): domain Eukaryota; kingdom Metazoa; phylum Arthropoda; class Arachnida; order Araneae; family Linyphiidae; genus Hylyphantes; species Hylyphantes graminicola. The sequence continues at coordinate 47,936,205 of CM043118.1, read as the reverse complement.
GGCTAACTGTTTAAAATTAAATGCCATTACTAGTTTTTTGTTGCTCAATAATGCTATTTTTTTGTTTGTCATTATCACATTCAGTGGCATAGCCAGGGTTCTTCCAATGTAGGGGAGTATAAAAGTTCAAAGTTGCAATCGCTATTTATCCAACACTTAATTAATTGTGATCAAGTTGTTTGATAAAAATGCTAATACATTAATATTAGATTTTTTAAAAAAATTAACAATTAAATAATTCAGGACAGAATGCAGCACTTCATTTTTTTAATAATAAATCAACTGAAAAGTGACAATTTGGAAATTTCTAATGAAACACATTGCATTAAAAATCAATTTATTTTTAATAATATTGGCTCATTTTTCTTTTTATCTCTCAATATAACTTGCATGTTTTCTCAACAAAATCAGTATTTTACCATATATACCGAGCAAAAAGTTGAATTTGCAGGGTCGTGAAGGGTCCGCATGGGAAGCAGCTCGGGCTATGCAAGACAAGATGCGTCGAACGGCAGGACTAGTAAGGGGGCAGCTGCCCCCAGCTGATGCGCCCCCAAGCTATGAAGAGGCCTGCTGTGGAGAAGAAGAGGTATGTTGACCTGCTCATGAGTTATTTAATATGCTTAAGCTTAACTCATTAACAAAAGTTACCAGGGGCTGGAGAGCTCAGTCGGTTAAGCACTCGCTTAGCATGCGGGAGGTCCCAGGTTCGGGTCCAGGCATCGCCAAAAATGTCCGACGAATAATACCCTGTGTAAGGGAGTGCACCTTAAATATCCTTCAAAGTCCTAACACTGCATACGATGTCGCCCTTAACGGTTGCGTTGGGTGCCTATTCAGGTGTTGGCTCGTCATCTGACTGTGGTTCTAAAATATGACGCCCGTCGCCAATAGCCCTCGTGTAGCTCTAGTGCGACGATAATTCAAACCTAACCTAACACAAGTTACCATGCGAACATGAGATTTTTGCTCAAGTTTTTCGAATGTTAGCAAAATCTGATACAAATGAAGGCCATATTCCTGACTAATGCATTAAGACAGATTAAAGTTCATGAAAAATTAACTAAAAAAAACTTAAATTTTATTAAGAAGGTGCTAATGGAATCACATAAAAAGGAAGGTTCTAATGGCATTTCCTAAGTTGGGATTAATGGGTAATTAGTCTTTGTTTTTTATTGAAATAGTAAAGATGTTGTTGTCTTTGGAAAGAAATTCTGAGAGTCAAATATAAATATGCACGGTCCCCATAGTTTCGGCAATCGGAAGGCAGTTGTCTGAACCAACAATGTTTAACAGAAGAGCGAGTCACTAATTTTGTTACATACTTGCCAAAATGGCCTGGCAAGAGAGGACGCCTTCGGGATTCTAGTGAAATAGTGATAAAAATGCAAATGAAATGCTGAAAACATTATAAAGTAGTTAGCTGTTTTCGAACAAAAATAATTCTTGCCCATAACGAATGGTCATGAAATTCTTAGAATGCTTTCATTGTTTAATTTGCATGTTCACAATTTGTTAATTTCAATTCTATTAAGTAATGCAAGGTGGGGGTTCTTTCTGTGCAAGTCCCATTTCTGTACCCTTTTAAGATTATTTGACGAACACTTGCAGGCATAATTTAAGTAACTCTACTGTTAAAAATTTATTATTTAATTAACAATCACTATGGGTATCCAAATTATAGTGCCTCAGTGCCTCTGTGTTTATACACTGTAAAAAACATGATTTTATTAGCCATACTTCAAACGATTTGTAAAAACATTCAATACAGCTGGAAAAATGTGGCTTGGAAAATTTTCTCCCCATTGAATCAACACAGAAGCACTTTTGTTTTGAGACCCACGGTCAATTCCAGCTTAAAATAAAACACAGTTGGTTAGTGCAATTTTTATATCCTTTTAATATCTCATTCCCCACATTAATAAAGTTTTCCCTGCCATAGGTCTGCTTGTTATTCACCGTTCCAGCCGATGTGCAGCTATTCTTTGTGTCCCGGGAGGGGGGCAGTAAGTGCCCCCTATGCCCCAGCCCCCCTCCATGTATGTAAAATAATAGGGGCAGAAGGCGCTGCATGGTTACAAGTAGGCCCCTGGACATACCCTCTAGTACCGGGCCAATCGCCTGCCCTAGAGTCTGGATATGGTGCCTTGCTCTTTCCCGATGTTGGGGCTGGCAGAGGTATGGTTAATTTAGTTTTCTAGTAGTAAATGTATATAATGATGATTTATGACTTCAATTAGATGTTCAAGTGATTTGTTTGTTTTAAGCTATTGTATGAGAGTGTTATTTTAATTGCTGTTTGAATTGATTAAAACATTTTTATGTATTGTACCTACTTATTTTAACATAACATAACTTAGAATGCGCCCTTTAGAAGGGAGGAGCATAGGCTTCTATAGCCCATTACACCACTTGCCAGAAGTGACACAGACACAAGAGATACACATAGAGAGGACGACACAAACACATAGACAAATAACATTTATTGACTTTTAACACAAACATCCATGCCTTACCGGGTCTTGAACCCAGAAGCAACAAAGGCTAGCTCCCTAACCGCTGTGCAGTTGGCACCTACTTATGCTACTAAGTTTTTTGTGGTTGTAAATATCAGAAATTTTAAGTTTTTTTTATTAGCTTCAAGAAGTACTGGGAATTTATCCTTAATCCCCTTTTTGAAAACTTTAAAACACTCAACGTCACCTGACTGTGGTTCTAAAATACGACGCCCATCGCCAATAGCCCTCATGTAGCTCTAGTGCGACGATAATTCAAACCTAACTAAAAAATTGAAAACCCTCATTGGAGTAGATTAAGTACTCATTGAAAAGTTATGGATTTTTATGCTCATTTTTTGTAATTACGTTTGAAACATTTCAAAATATATTTATTCTTCTGTATCCCTCTGAGGAAACACTTAAAATTGCTGCAATACTTTGTAAATTGTCTAATTTAACTATCAATTTTTGTCACAATGTCATAAGTAAAGAAACTTAGACTAAATTGTAATGCTTTGATGTTTCAGACTCGGCAGTGGGTGTTATACTACCTCAATCCGTTACCCCATCGGAGAGGGCAGAGTTCTTGTCCATTTTAAATGAACTAACTGCACTCAAAGAACAGAAATTAAATGAATCTGGATATTGGCAAGTAGAAGAACCAAAACCACAACCACAAGCAGCACCATCGATGAGTGAAAAGATTTCCAATGGTATAGTGATAGGTATGTTATATATTATTAAATTGCTTAATGTTATGAAGCTATCACTTGACATTATTTTTTTCTTATCTCTGGAGTTTAACAAAGAAACTAATAATGTACTGAATATATAAGGTGTTCTTATATTTTTTTGTTTGCAGTGTTGCTATCAATATAAAATTACTTTATAAGGCAGAATTTGGTTATTGTCTTGAATATAACAGTGTGGATTTTTTTCTACATAATTTTGTTTAAAAAGTTGAAAATATCAATTTAAAAAATTATAAACTAAAAAAAAGGGGTGAAGTTAGCAATTTTAAAACACAAACCTACTTGGATTTTTTGAGGAAAAAAATAATTTCAACTAAGAAACTTACAGTTATTCGTAGGTATAAAAGCAAAATATGATTTTTAATATATTTTTTTCCTAAGAAAATAATAAATGCTTCAACTCTACCATTGAAAAGATTCTATACTCTTAAAATGTATTTTATTTTAATGGAAACAAACATGTAATTCATCATGTATAACATTCAATAGCTACAAAGACAAAATACAATTTTAATTTTTGCTATAGTAAAAAAAGCTCATTTATTTTAACCCTACTAAAAAAAAAGAATCTATACTTTTAAACTATATTCTATTGCAAGATAAGCAAACACTTTGAAACTTCGTTGGGAAATCTTACCAATCCTGTATTTTAGGCGCAGAGTATGTCTCCAAGGGCCTAGTGGCTGGGGCTCACGCTAGTAGCGACCTCATACATTGGGGTGCTGAACGAGCTCGTCTTTCCATACAACCAGACGCTACCCCTCGCCAGGTGCCCCCTCGTGTAAAAGAGGGACTTCGGGTAGCTAAAGATGCATCTGGCATTGCACTCAAGGCCACTGGATTTATGGGTAATGGGGTAAAGGCCTTTGTTATGTTTAGGAATGGAAGTACACTCTGTGCCAACCAAACTTGGGTAAAAACATAGAGTAAAAAGGGATATAAAAATAGCATGGTTGGTGGGTTAGTTGGAAACTCTTGTAAGGTAATATTTATGACTTTGACTTATGACTTTCTTGGTGGGGGGCAAGATCGCCAAGCACTGCGACTTTAAGTCTATTGTACTAAGCCCCAAAAAAGACACAAGCACAAGAGACACACAAAGAAAGAGACGACACAAACACATAGACAAATAACAACATTTATTGACAGTCACAAATATCCATGCCTGACCGGGATTCGAACCCGAGCCCAGCAGCTCCAAAGGCTAGAATCCTAACGAGTGTGCCACCGGGGCGGCAAGGTAATATTTACATACAAAATGATCTGAATACAATTTAATCAAAATACACTTTTCATTCTGATAAAATTTGCCAAATTTCCTTAAATAATATTCAAATCTGTTGGACCTTAAACAGAATTAATGTTTTAAACATGTTTTCTGGATGGTTTCACAAATAATTTCTGGATCTCTTTACAACTGCGGAAGGATCTTCTCCATAACATATTTCTATTTGCCCAGCTTAGGTTGGCAAGGAGTGTGGAGTGGTTTTATATAGCACAGTTGTGGGTTGTAAAAGCTATCTAATGGGCTTGTTTCACTATACTGGCCCTTTAACGAGAGTGCTCTAGAGTGGTAAAACCTCTAGTGGTTTTGTTTTTATTCTTGATCCTGCGGGGTCTTTGTATTCCAAAAAATGATTTGTTTACAAACTTTTCTTTCAGTAAATAGAAAGCAGTAATATATAGTAATATAAATATAATTTTTTTTCCCATTTGTGAATTATGTTAAATTGGTGTCCCACAATTTTGTTTTATTTTCCACCCACAAATTTGCGTAAATTCTATTCACAAACCAAATATTATTCAAGTCGAAGTTTCCTAACAGTATTGACATTTTTGTAATGTTTTGAATAGTTCAAATTTAATCCAATTAATAGATCGAGTTAAACTTTTCCAGTATTGACTATTTCTATTATTAATTTATTAGCTAACAGTAAATAATTGCAGAAGAATATTTTTGAATCATTCATCATAAAAGTAGCATGCTATGTAAAAAGATATCTATAAAGAACCGCCTATGTATATTAAAAGTTTGTTAAATTGACTTTATACTTTCAATTATCTCATACCACAACAACAGCTTATTACGCTTGTTTCTCAAATATTTTTCTTGAGTAAGAAGTTTCAAAATATTAGAAATATCCAAAAATCAATTGCAATATGTATCTAAAACTAATCATTTTTATGAATTATTATTCAATAACACACAGAGTTCACATAATCCTTTTGTTTACAAACTTAAAACTTGTCTTTCAGTGCGTCAAGTAGGCCAACTGACACTTGCATTAGGGCGCCACCTAGCGCCATATGGTACACGTTTAATGACATCAGCCCTGGGTCCTGAAAGAGCAGATACTGTAGATGGGGTGGTTTGTGTAGCTGCAGGATCTGTGCAGGGTAAGCCTAAATAGCACCTGCACCATGTCATACTGTGCGTTGAAAAGTAACCTATTGGCAAAATGCTAGTTTTTTCAAAAAAATCACCTGAAGTTTATTTTTTCCACTGCATGCAAAAAAGAAAATTTTTTTAAAAAAAAAATGCTCTAATCACTAGACATTAAAATTTTGAATGCTATAGCAGTTACAGCTTGTTAAGTTGTATTTGTCCGATAGGTTACTTTCTGCGCACAGTGCGATATAGTCTTGAGAAGATTCATGAAGAAAACAATGTAAATTTGAGCAAATGGTTTTGTATAGTATTTGGGCCAATAACCTATGTTTTGCTCCTGAATCTTCTTGTGTATCTTATGCTAAATTGAAGGTACCATGTACTCAAACATAATTTTTATTTGTGTTTTAGGATTTTCTACAATTTATACAGGACTAGAAAATGCTGCAAAGGTGTTGGCCTCAAGTCTTAGTTCAGAAACAGTTAACATCGTTGGCCACAAGTAAGATTTTCAAAACCTATGTTTTGAGAAAAAATTTAATAATTTTATCAATTATTAATTTTAATAATCAATTAATAATTTTATCAATAATTGATGTTATGTTTTGATTAAAACTGAACATATATTTGCTTGACAAAATATATAAGCAGTGTTTTAATTGCTTTTAAATGAAAGCACTCGTTTTCTGCTTTTTATGAAATTGAACTATTCCAATTTAAAAGAAATAATTCGGATGCAATTTCATGTCATAAAAGTGTTAAAACTAAAATGCCTTAATGTTTTTATTTAAAAAAAACCCTCTTCTATATCCTCATGTTTCCAAAATTGATCCTTTTACTTTGATTATTTGACGCCGCCATTTTGCAATGTGATTTAAAACAAGTATATAAAAAAAGTGCAAAATTTTAAATTGTAAAGAAATATTACTTTACATTATGTTTGAATGTGTCTCAATTAAAAATAATTTAACTCCTCACTATGTTTAAAAAATTTATTTCCGATATTTGGCGGCCTGTAGACAATAAAACAACTAATTTTAAATATATATTTTTCTCGTTTTATTTTAAAGAGTAATTTTAGTACTATATGCGATAAATAATTAATAAAGCTATAGTTAAGAGGTGAACTTACAAATCTTCCCCATTGAGAAAACTCAGTTGAGTAATCAGTAGTAGTTTAAATTCGTTAATTTTCTATTTAGTAATAGGATACTTTGAATGATTGTAACTATCCCAATTAGATACAATGATTTATTAATTAGTAAGATCCATGAGAAGTATGGTAAGTGTAAAAGAAAAAATTTAAAAAAATCTGTGCAATTTACTTTTGCCTCTGTAATAGTATTTTTTTGTGTTCAAGAATAGTACACATGCAAAGAAACCATGATGCAGATCTGTTTATTTCTGCTATGTTTTAAGCCTATTTGTTTTAAGGTTTAATTTATAAAAAAGTATTTGTTTATTGTCTATATATGTCTGTTTATATTTTAGTCCTATTATTTTTTATTATCATTTTATGTCTCATCATTATTTAGTGGGTAATTTAGATTGAATATAAATAAACAAGAACTGGATATACTAATATTACAACTTAAGTACAAAGTATATAACTGTGATAGTTGGTAAACTGAATATTAAACTGGTTGTCCTCAGGTATGGCTCAGAAGTTGGCGAAGTAGTTGGCACTGCACTTTCCTCCATTGGCAATTTAGCACTAACCACCCACAACGTACAGTCAATGGGTGTCAAAGCTGTCGCCAAGAGGACCGCCAAGGATGCTGGAAAAGAAGTTCTCAAGGACTATGCTAAACATGTGCCCAATGAGTGATAGGTTTCAAACAAACCATTTTTGAGTAGCTTAACATGGCATCTCTATTTTTATATGATAGTTTTGCTAAAATTACAGTATTGTAATAAAAAAAATGAGCTTGTATTATCTTTTAAAATTTTGACTTGTTAGCATATTTTGCCTTTGTTACCTAATTAGCGCCCAGCCAGCTTAAGCTTTTTTTCTACAAATGAAAAGTTATTCTTCTTATTTTATGGCAGCTGTTTTAGAAATTTTTTCGATGTAAAATTTAAGAGGTTGAATCTGAATTAGATGAATGTTCATATTACTCTGATTTCTATCTGTATTTTTATTACTAATATTTATAACATGGGTAACAAACTTATAACATGGGTAACAAACTTATAACAGGGGTAACTTAATTATATTCCTTTGATTCATTGTTCAAAAACACTAGTCTACTTTAGGCATTTGCATCAAAAATATTTTTTTTTAAATGTAAGGAAATTTAATTTTCAGTTAATTTTTTTTTCAAAATTTAGTCTCATGCAGTTAAAATAAGTTCACTTCAGCCAATTTGTTATCCCTCAGAGGGTTAAAAAAAAAGACATTTTGTTTCTCTTTACATTTTTCATGGAACAAAACGGCTGTGGTTGCAGTAGTTGTTTATAAAAGCAAAATTGATTTCTATAAAGAATTTAAAACTTTATATACTTGTTTTGTTTTTCTAGTTTATGAAATTACTGATTCTTAAAATCTGAGGCCTGGAGATTTTGTGATTCTAAAAATTTATATTTTACTTTGCATCTATTCACAAAAAAGTGTAATCAAGTTAAAATTAAATTTAATGCACAAACTTGTAACACTAAATTGCATAATATGTAATATCCTCTGCAGTTTTTGTCTTCTCAGGCAAAATTAAATAAATTGAGTTGGTCTTCTGTTTAAAAATACTGAACTATCGATACTTAAAACAAAAAATTATAATAACCTTAATATCAACCAAGAAAATATATGAATAAAATGTAATAACAAACCATATTAGCTGCTTAGGGGTATAATTTCCGTTCAAGCAGCCTAGAAATTAAAATTAAATAAGTTTTAACAAGTGCTAATACATCTATTTAAATGTATACAAATTTTTGTTATAGTATAGTTATTGTAACAAATAAATGAGCTTTTATATTTTTAATTGTGGCTTGTTTGTTTTTGCGTGACATTCTACACTCAGTCTTACAGTTCCATTGACTTCTTCAGTCATTTCGATCAAATAATAAGAAGCATGCATCATTTAAGAAAATAAATTAACTTTAAAAAAAAGCGGATTATTAACCAGTTTACCTTTATTATTAACAATGTAAAATTAGTAATTATCAGTTATTGTGAACAAAAGATGATTTGGGAACTAATATAGTTTTTTTTTTTTGATTGAGTCTAAATTTTAAACTTGTGAATGCAGCGAGCATAAGGTGTAATTTAAGGATATAAGTACGATATCTATATTACAAACATAACTTGTTTTCAAAAAGTATATGTTTAAATAAGTTTAAAAGTATACGCCGAAGTTTTTATAATTAGAAGGAATTGAATTATTTTTTAAATATATCGATCCTTACACTTTTTAATTTTGAGTATCAAAATTTTGTATTCTTCCTGTTTTGACCCAAAAGGTTGTTTGATATACCATAACAACGATTAAATTTGATACCATAACAAAGATCACCTTTATTTACAGCATATTATCATAGGTCCCGTTTTTTATCTTAGATAAATTATTTCGTTTTTAAATATCGTTTAATAAAAATTATGTATATTGCTTGTCTTCGAATACTTATAACTATAAACTTTTCTTACAACACCCGCAAACTTTACTATATAACATTCACAAATTTTCTTTAAAAAAATTATACTCGTAACTTATATACTTTTTAATTTTTCTATTATCATATTCTGTATTTTGGGCAAGCGCAATCATTTAATAATATATAAAAAAAAACCTTATCAAATCTGTTATCTGTTATCAAAAACTATTTTGAAGTCACAGTTTGAAAGGATTTGTCGGTCGGTGTAGACGTTATTTCTTTGTGTATCTATTGAGTTTATATTGAGTATATACTTATTATATTGAGTTTATATTCCTTTGAAATAGAAATTTGAAGTAAAATGTGCTGAAATATGGAACTGTTACCGCCGAAATTGCGTGTTTTGCCGCAATCTAATCAGTGGTGCACCGTACCAGGTCAAGAAAAAGTTTGGGACGTTGATTCGACGTCTTTGGCAGGGTCTCTCTGCCTAGCTTATTTATTTTCGATTGCAGATAAAAGTGATAAAAACGATTTGATATGCAAGGCATTTCGTTTGAGTGGCAAATATAAAAGATGGTTTTATGCTTACAATCCTTTTAAAAATCGACATGCCATTTTTTCCGCTTTTGGATTCAAAAGTATGTTAAAGATTATGAAAGCGAAACTTCATGCTATGATTGACTTCCCAAGACAAAAAGATATTAGTTCCAGTTTATTAGAAGCAGCAGCAAATACGTTTAACTGCGTTGTATTGTTATATAACATTGATCTTATTGGAAATTGTGAATTACTTCATGTTTATAAAAGTCGTAACAATTCAATTGATGATTCTGTAAAAATTTTTGTTTTTAAAAAAACTGGCTACTGTATAAATACCGGGTTATCAAAAACTAAATTTGGATTTGGATTGAGTTTGGCCCATTCTCACCGCTTGAGGCATGATGCTATTATTCATATCCTTAGAACTGCTAAATTGCCCGAGGAAAGAATTCATGAAATTAAACGAACAGATTTTTCTGAACTAAATTTTTTGAAGTGTGTCTTCAATGGAGGTTATGAAGACATCTTAGTTTCCATCTACAAGTCATCCTATTTAGTATCACGTATTTCAGAAGCTGGTTTTGACACCGATCCCTGTTCTTTAGATGAAAATGAATTGTCATCTTTCGATTACTGCATGGGTCTGTCGAAGGGTAACTATCTAAACATACTATATAACTTCGCCACAAACAAATTATTTTTGACCGACTCTTCTGGAAGTGATCCTGATTTGAACTGTTTGCGAGCTTTAGAGAAAGTAAAAAAAGTTATTTTCAACGACAATTTAAAATCTCACGAGTTCCAATCACTAGGTGAAAGGAAAGATGTTGCTGCGAAGAGGTGTGAGGAGATTCTGTCGTTCAACAAATATCAAAGACAAGTTTCTAAACGTGTGTATGACATCAAAACACAACAGCTTGGTATCGAAGGACACCAGCAAATAATGCTTTCAATTTTAAAAACTTACCTTGACTTTTTGAGCTTTCAACCACCTGGAGATAATCAGACACTTTTTTCAAACGATTTAAAGTCTTTTGAAAATTTTGTCTCACATAGTGAATATCATGAAAATGTTGATGTTTTTAACTGCCTACTATTTTTTGAGAACTTCTCTACTCTAATACCATTGATTACTACAAACAATTCAAATATTTTTATTGACATTATATCAAGTCTATATCTATCAGTATTAAGCAATGAAACTTTCCCAACTTATAAACATCAAATCCATTGTACCGATTGTGAACTTTCTGCAGTTGACTGTGAACAAAATCTAAATATTCGCAGATTTATTCCTTTCCACTACAGAACGAGCTTCATATCTGACGCAGAGAAGTTTACACAATATCTTCTAACATTTCCCGCAAGTCATCAAGTTAAGAAAAGTGTATCATTGCTGGACATCCTCCGAAATAGCTTGACTAACTATCCTGAAATTGTTGATGAGTTCCTTGTAATTCGATGTGGAATTTATTTGGAAGTTGCAAAAAAAGTGCAGTTTCAAGATAATCCAGTCAAAATCATGCTCATAATGGAGAGAACACTACAAGTCCTTGGGGAGATATTTGGAAATAATACCGTAAGCAAATCTGTAGTCAAAACCTTAATGCAGTCTTGCATACCTGAAGAACTCGTTAATAAGCTTTGCTCTATTAGAGACAATACTTTTTCCCACTATCGTAAAAATGCAGTAAATGGTAGACTAATGATCGAAAAGGATGATCAGGTTGCAATAGATATACGTGAAGAGATGTTTACTTTTTATTTTGCATTTGAACCAGTATTCACAAGCCACATTTTCAGAGTAAAAGAATTTTTAACAAAAAAGGTCAGCGCAGTTTCATGTAATAAGTTCGATCGCATACACAACGAAATGAACACACATATTCAAGAGCTTATTATAACACGAAAACCAAAATGCGAAGAACAAAATGTTAACCTCGAATTTTTATTGCATAATATACTTAAAGTAAATTTTGATTATTTGGAAACTGGGGAGAATATCTTATCGAAAGATGGACAAACATACTTAGAAACAGCATATTTCTTACTTAGCTTTATCATTCGTCATTACGACAGTTCGTCTTCAGATGAATTGATGTTATCTGCTAATGAATTGAAAGTAATTCTGAAAAGTGTTAAATACAGCATCCAACTTACGGATGAACAAATAGGTGAAATAAAAAGAAAAGTGGAATCCCATTTGGAAATACAAGAATCAAAATTTAAATTTTCTTTAGAAAAAACTTTATCATGCATTGACTTTCCTCGCATAAATTCGCTTAATGATAAAATTAAATGCTTCGAAGATTTCAGCGCAAAAGAAAGAAAAAAGATTGAGCATAGAGTTTCAAAATACGTAACCGAGTCCACAAACCTCCTAAAGGAGTTCAAAGAAAACCTGCAACAAGATGGTATTAACTCTAACTTAAATACGGATGACTTAGAGAACATGATTCTTCCTGATAATATTCGATCAGGTTTAGCTAATGAAATTAGTAAAAAAACAAGAAAAGGTGTAAATTGTGCTTTGAAAACTTTAAAAGGGGAAGAGGTAAAAATGAGTAAGCTGTTACCGATTGTAAAATTTGATGACATACTTGAAACTTTTCAAGAAAAAGACGAACTGATGAGCATGCTTCTGAAAATAAATTTTCCAGGAATAATACGAAACAAAATAATTCGAAACTTGAATAGGAAGTTATTGTTTTTGATCGACAGAATTGATAATTTGAAGTCAATTTTAATTTTAGAAGATGATAAACTCCGTCATTTGTGGAAATCTCGAAAATGGAAGCGAGATGCTACTGTCAAGAAGCACATTCATTTTGTTATGGTACAAAGATTCTTGAGGGATAATGATGTACAAGCTTCTTCAGAAATGCTATTCTTGGATTGTGTGAACATTTTGGAAAAAAGAAAAGATTTAAAGGACCTATGGCAAAAGACCAACGATTTGTTTAAGGGTGCAAATATTGCCGACTTTCTGGCACATGGAAATCCCATTCTACAAACAATTGGTGCCATTCTAAGAGAGGAAGATTTGCCGTCCGAATTCATTGACAAGATCATGGAACTGATCAAAGACGTGGATGCGATGAGGGCACTTTCGAAAATGTGGGTGAAGACAAAGTTGTTCAATGAATCTAAGTTTCTTGCTGCTGTTGAAAGCGATGAACAAGACGAGCTTACGGACCTACGCAGGCGAATAAAAAAGTGCTCTAGATGGAAAGAGTATGCAAGCCTCTTACCATTAAAACGCTAATAGGTAAGTGAAAAAATTTATTTGATTTATAAGGTTTTTTTTTTAAACAAACACACGTTGTATGAATAACTGTGAAATGCCAGGGCCAATATAAAATGCATGGTCTTAGATTAACCCTGTAATGCATGATTTTTTTTTTCATCCCGACAAAAATACATTTTTATCTTTAATACTCATATATTGTGGGAAAAACACTAACAAATTAACTGCATTGGAATTTAAATAATTTAAATTTTTAAAAATTTTGCCGTATGGCAAAAACTAACTACAAAATTCCAATTTTTTTAGAGTGACTAGAAAACTACTAAATACCATTTTAAAATAACCCTCTTGAACTATAATTATTTTTTCAAAACTATTTGCATTTAGTACTAATATCATTATACTTTGAATACGACCAAAGACGTAATTTCACACCAGTTAATAACTTCACTCTTTAATTTTGAATACATTTTCACTTCTGTCATCTATGAGGGTTATTAGTAACTAAAACTTCAAAATGGAATATGTAAATAGATGAATAACACAGATTTGTCGAGAAAGAAAGCTCTACTTTAATAGAATAAAGTGGATTATGTTACTTGTTGCCATATGGTAACAGTATGCATTAGAGGGTAAATTAATTAAAATCAGTTAGAACTTCTCTGTTAGATCTTATGAAATTAGTTGAAATTCACATTCAAAAGTATTTTTTCTTAAATTTAAAAAATATACACTTTTCTGAAACACAAATTGTTTTATTGTGTAAAAATATGATTTTTTTTCGGGAAGATTCGGGTCTTTTAACCCTTTCAGTCCCAAAAATTTACTACACTACAGAAACATCTGATATTCACAAAATAAGCTTATTTTAGGTCAAATATACGAATTTCAAAAGAAAAAAAAATTTAAATTTTTATATGGTTTTTGAAACAATGCCAAAAATTTTTTAATTGTGGAAAACAACAAAATAATATATATATATATATATATATATATATATATATATATATATATATATATATATATATTAGGGTGCTCCTTATTTTTGAAGTTCCGATTTTTTTACGGGGCACCCTGCCATTTTGCTCTGTTATGTGAAAAAAAAATTCAGTAAAAATTTCATGCAAATCGGATAATATTTAGGGGGTGCTACCTGGTTCTCAAGTTTTACACTATTGTTACCTTATAATCCTATGGAGTATATATCCAGGATTCGTACGGTGCTTAGAAAGTACTTATTTTTAGAATTTTTTGTTTTATTTTTTAAAGCAAGTCTTTAAAAAGTGCATTTTTTGTGCTAGAAACGGTTGAATTGTTGCATAATTTTTTTAATGTATGTAACATGTACGAGTTTTGACGCAACTTCTGTCTATACTTTAGTATGGAATGGGGCATGCGTTCTCCTTCATCAAAAGATGGGAAAAGATATGTTGTGGTCATATATACCGTCATCACATACTTGGAATTATGCCTGAGGCTGTGACATCACTTGGCGCTTCAGGTGGTCCTGACAGACTATTCTTCAAGAGGTTTGGAAAACAATGGAACTTTATTGATACTACAGAGTATCAAACATCTCACTCCGATGATGTTGCAGTTAGTGCACTGGCTGATATTGCTGATGAGATGATTGCATTTGCAAAGAATCCGTTACAGGAATTTTTAGCCTTGTGATGATTACAAGGAACTTCTGAATTTGGTTTTTGTGTTTTGGGGTGGCGTACCCGTGAAAGAGATTTCCTTCAGAGCTCCTGCTGGGCTCCATCTCGTTTGGTGGATGGCAAAAGCCATTTATGCATTACAAATTTGGATGTCCAGAGGTCAGTTTAAGCTAACAAAGAAAGAGGAAAAGGGATTGCTGGAAGTCTGTATTTTTACTGTTCGACTGTATATATTACTGCTTGGTACCAAGCTCCAGCAGCCACACTTGCACCAAGACTTGATCTGCAGCTTCCAAAGGATATTGATGAATACAAATCCAAAAATTCACTTATTTCTCAAGTTTCTCTGCAGAAATTCATGGGTCATCTCTGGTATTTATCAAAAGAACTTCTTGCAATAACCTTATTTGGTGATAAACTGTATTCTGATACGAAGCGTAAGATGGTGTGTGCCATAAATAATGTGACACATCAGCTTCCAGTTAAAAAGGCTATTGTGGATGCCAAGGTGATACGAACGAAAAAAAGTAGAGGACTTTGTATTCTCCAACACTCTCCAGTTTTTAAAATTATAGGTATTTCGTCAAAGTTTATTGAGAAAGATGTTGAGGATGTATATGGAAGACGAAGAATACCAAGCAGCAAAATGCACCACTCAGCATATGAAGGTGGTTGGTTGTCAATGACATTGCAGAACAGGGAGTGGCCTTAATAGATGAATACAAGCTGCTCACAAACGACGTATAGAAGAAGCAATTTCATTTGCTGATTGTATAAAAATATAGGCAAAGGTTAAGTGATCGAAGGTAGTCAACTCTCATTGAGGAAGTACAGATAATGAGTTAGGAACTTATTATGGCAAATGGTCACAAAGCTTTAAACACACATATTAATGTATTCTGGCACGTATTTCCTATGTGTCTGTATAAAGTGTATATAGCAAAACTTTGAAGTGTGGTAGCACCCCCTAAAAGTTAATAAAAATTACTGAAATTTTTTTGTGATTTTTTTCTCATCTAAATGAACCATCTAAGAAGGTGCCTCCTATAGTTTTCGAAAAAAAATTTTTTTTAGCCCAAATAAGGAGCACCCTAATATATATATATATATATATATATATATATATATATATATATATATATATATATATATATATTACCTAAAAACACTTCGAGTTATATATTTAAAGGTATCTGACCATATTATTAAAAAAAATTTAGTAATTATTTTAACCGAAATAGTTTAAATTGAGTTTTAAATATGTGGAACTGAAGTGAACTTATCAAAAATCAGGAGAAACGCTTGTTGACTATTTTCTAAATGAAAAAAATAGTAGTTCTGACTTCTATTGAGATTAATGTAAAATATTGTCTGATAGAACAAAGTATGAAGAATCGAATGGTGTGTGTTTGGATGTCATAACGGGACATAAAATTTTTGAAAAAAATAATGAAAGTGATGATGCCAAATGGCATCACTGGGACTGAAAGGGTTAATCTTATATAAAACTTGATTCCTAAGTAATAAAACATATAAAATATATAGCTAAATTGCTTAAATTAACGAGAGCAATAAAGTGATTCTTAATTAACAGTACTGGTAAAAGAAATTCAACCGTGATTTGTTATTTGAGTAATTTTAAAGAGGAAAATTGTTTTAGTGGAATTAAACTTCTTTTGGAGTAGGTAGTTTAGACTAATTATTTTTTGAAAAAAAAAACAGTTATTTTTTCGTACATAATATAAGTCCCTTTTCTGCGAATTATGAAATTCAAATGAAAAATTTTTAGTTTTATTTTAACAACTACTTTTCAAGCACATGAAATTTGGAGATATATAATCCTAATCGAATGCAATTGCTTGATTTCATTTCAGTTTAATATTAGCTTTGAACTACGTTTTAAATCATTTGACAATTTATATAAGTATCCCAACACAATATGCAAACTAAGAAAAGAAAATTGCTTGAATTCGTTATCAGTTTTATACAATATAGATATATATATTCTCACCTTAAAAATGAAAGAAATTCTTCAGTTTGCGATAAATGACGTCTTGATACAAGTTAATACTATTCCCCCTTTCCTTCTCGCTCCCGTCAAAATGACGGAGTGAGGTTTTTGGCTTTTCGTATATAAATATTGGCTTTTTCTAGAATTGTAATTTTTTAGAAAACTTTTAGCTAAAAACAAATGAAAAATAATGCCTATAATGTACATTACGTATTTTTATATAATTTCCAGGAATAAAAAAAATAGCAGGCACTTTTATGGCCATTTTCTAGAAAATTATCTGATCATTTAGGTGTTTTGAATTTGGATTTTTAATGTCACAATGAAATGATACTCTTTACAGTCAAAGTCAAAAGATTGAATGCATATTGTGTTTATAAATTTATAACTTCATTTTAGGTTCACAGGCAGGTTTTTTAGGTTCACAATTTCTGGAACTGCATCAACTTCTATTCCGAAAATATTATTCTTCCATCTGAAATAAAATTAATGGAACTTGATTAGAAGTCAAGAGCGTAGAAACATCTTGAAATTAAAACGTTTTTCTGACTTTGAACTGATAGCAAAACAACTGTAAAGTTTTTGTCGAAGTGAACTTCAAGGCCAAAGCTAATGTATATACACAACTGTATACTGTATAATACAATACACTATTGATAAACATTATTGTTTTACTGTAATAACGTTGCTAGTCATCACTCATTAAATTGTGCTTTAAAGATAATTGTTTCTGAAATATTTTAGGATTTTTATTATTTGTATATATTTCGATTATGTATCTTCAATATTTATGACAAATGCAATTTCAAAACTTTATTTCTGCCTCGAATGATTCAGTTGTAATTTTTTTTATGATTTGTTAAATGTTTTTCCTTAAGTTGCTTTTGAACTGTCTTGCATATTTTGTTACCAAAAAAAAAGAGAAAAGTTAAATATTCTAAATTCTTAAGAAGTCATTATAAGTCATACAGTCTAAATTACTTTATTTATAAGTATATTTTTGATGATCGTTAAGAAATAAGTCGTATGTAGTAAGCATAGTTGTGTTTTTCATGTTTTTGAATGTGTATAACATAAAGATTACCATTACTGATTGTACTAGAGCTCAGAAATTATGATAAATTAATTTTACATACAGTAACTGAATTGATATCTTATGATAAATATTGTGATAATGCGAACAATAATAAATGTGTAATTTATTGAATTAGGATTGTATTTGTAGAAACTAAATTTAGTTTATGTATATTTAGTAATACTTTTTTAATATACTTTAGTTTTTTCATAACATGTATCTGCTTCTATAAGAACCTTTTCCTTGTAGTGCGTGTGTAATGTATGTTTTTTTTTTTTAAGTTTTTCTTAAAACGTTGATTCTGTTCGTCGTTTTTTCCTGTATGAAAAAAAGAACTTTGTTTGATATTTTGTTTCAGCATTTGTATGGATATTTATCTTCAGTAATTTATGTTAATTTAGATACTAATCCTTTTATGTTCTTTAATATTAGCAATTTCATTTTTTATTAATTTCAGCCTACTTTTGTGTAAATATTTGTGGATTTAAGTAGTATTACAATTATATGTAAATCCAATTCAACGCAATGTTTTTGATAAGGAATGCATAAAAAATGTTTGTAGATGGCTTTTTGCCTAGATTATTTATTGGCTTTGCTAACTATTAATTTCAGGTAGAAAACGAAACAATTATGTAAACATTTTTAATTAATATTATTTGACTTGCAGTATTTGAAGAGCTCAAGTGCAAAACAAGTTAAATCACTTTTGGAAAAAATTGAGTTTGTTAGCTTTTCATACAGCTATTGTAGGAAGGGATCCGCCAACATTTTGATATGCACAAAAAAAAGTTAAATCGTATGTATATGCATATATATATACGATTATAATCACTCATAACCATCAATACGTATATAATCTGTATGAAAAGCTAACCAGCTCAATTTTTCCCAAAAAGTGATTTAACTTGTTTTGCACTTAACGTTTTAACGTTTTCATTTGTTCTATGTTGTAATCTTTTCTCCCAAAAGGGATATCCCCGTTTATTATCAGCACATATTTATCACAACTATTTTAAAGAGAGATAAGTTGTTTAGCTTTTGAATATAGCTGAAAATACATATATCCGATGCCTTATCTTCTGGCTGATATTATCTTTTCTTTAAGTTGCTATACAAATTTTATCCAAGTATAGTTTATGTTTTGTTTTCAGTTATTGAACTGAATTACAGTGACAATTATTTCGCGTTCCACTTGTACCATAATACACTCTCAGAAATAACACTTTCTTTTTTTAACGATTCATGAATCCTCAAGCCTCATTTCGTTAATTTTGAGGATTGTTTCGTCAAACTATCGCGTGACTTTTGAGTAAACGCGAATCCTCACTTTTTCGATCGTGATTCGACGATTCTGTATCTTGATTTTGAGGAAACAGAATCTTATTGTTGTACTCACATGCTCAAAAATGACGAAATATTTCTTTAGATTAGACGACATTCAAATCCTCTTAAAAATGACGATTCAAATTTCCTCACTTTGAGGAAACAAAAACTCGGAGCATTTGCCAGTAATGGATTCGTCAAAATAAAGAAAGATTCCATCGTTTTTGAGCATTAATTTTTTAGAGTGTAATCATTAGGACATAAATACTTATATTCAGGACTTGATCTAGTATTACACTGACTATGGACACAGAAAATTGTTGGGTGTCCAAAGTTGTGATTCCAAAACTAATACATTAACTCAATGGTACTGACAGTCCCTCTTAAAATATCCAAAATCAGGACTTTTTTCCAGGATCGTCCTTTATTCCACGGTTGAAGATATAGATGACGAGACTCTTGTGCTACGAGAGAGGGAAAGTCTTCCTCTTCGTTCTATTTTTATCCCGCTAGAGCAAGAAGGGAAGAGTGGAGATTGAGATGGAAGAAATAACAGTGTATTCCATTATACTTGTTACATTTTTTTCGAATCCCTCATCGGGATTGGCAAATGGGAAATAATTAAAGCATTGTTTTTCACTAAACGGCAAATAAAATTTTATTACATTATACTGTACATAATTTCTGTATAATACTGACAATGTAGAACAGTATATTTCATGTATTTGCTACATTTGCGTGTTCTTGTTCCTCATTGGTATTAAAATGTGTAATTTCACTAAACGACAAATAATTTTTTAAATACATTACACTGTAAATAATGTCTGTAAAAATAATGATATTATATAGCCCTGTATTCCATTATATATGTTATATGCTGGTTTTTATAATACCTCATCGGGATTGGCAAATGGGAAATAACTAAAGCATTGTTTTCACGAAACGACAAATAATATTTTAATACTTTGCACTGTAAATAATTTCTATAAAAATATTGATATTATATAACAGTAAAGTCTTTTATACCTCTACATTTTTTTTAAAGATTCCTCATTGGGATTGGAGAGAGAGAGAAAAAAAAGTAAAACTTTTTTTTACTAAACGACAAATAAATATTTAAATACATTGTAAATAAGTTACGTAAAAATACAGATATTATATATAAGTGTACTTCATTGTACCTGCTACATTCTGGTTTTTCTAATCCCGCACTAATAACTAAAACATTGTTTTCACAAAACAATAATTGCATTTTTAATACATTACACACATTACACTTTAAATAATTTCTGTAAAGATGCAGATATTCTCTAACAGTATTTTCCATTATATCTCTACAAGCTGTTTGTTCCTATTCCTCATTGGGATGAGCAAATTAAAACTTGTTGTCACTAAGCGACAAATAATTTTTCAATACCTTACACTGTAAATAATTTATGTAAAAATACAGCACATTTTTTGCACATTCACAGCCCATTCAGCTGTATTTGATTACAGGTGTTGTAAACATAATTTCATAGAGCTTGGATGTAGCCTCTTAACTTTCACATGCTCAGACGCTGTGAAATTGGCTTATGTTCATCTTTTCTACTAAGCGGGAAATTCCAACTGGGGGGATCGTGGCTCAGTCACAAGTGCTTGAAACTTACAACACACGCATAGGCTTTATGTTTACCAGCACGGGTGCTGTATTCTGAATGAATTTTTACAATGTATTATTTAATTTTTTTAAACTACACTTGTGTTGTTGTAAATGAATTAAAAAGACTTCTCAATACTTTCAACTTGAAAAATTATTACAAATCTAAAAATTATGAATGGAAAAGTTTCTAGAAAAGCTTGATTTCCTCAGATTTTTATATTTATATCTTTACATGGCTGAAAACTAAGAATTAGATTAAAGGTCTATGAAAACTATAGTGTGAAGTGAAATTTGACCTGAACTCTAGAGAGGAAAATGAGATTTGTTTGATGAAAACGAATTGAATAGTTGAGCCATAGACATTATTTTTTTACGGGAAATGTTCGTGCAGAATGTACGATATAGAACATAGTGCTTAGTTGAATGAAATATTGGATTTAGATCTTATTATATGGTCCAGTATCACTAACTGTATAATTATATTACTCCAACACTATTTCTTTTTTAATGCATTGCAAAACGATTTATAACTAGGCATTGTTTATAAAATATTTTCTTAATAGTTTTTAAATCATTCTCTTATAAAGTGTTAATTTATTTTTATAGTTTGGAAAAAAATAAGTAATATTATTCCTGTATTAAATTATATCTTAAACGTCTTTGGACAAGCCAAAAATTTAAGCAAAATAACAAAAAAATAAAATCTCATTTTTTTTTAAATACTACATTTCCATTTTAAACTTAAAGCCAACGCAGATGCTATTACATTATATCTCATTTTAATGAACGAAGAAAGTACGAAAATGTAAACTACTGTAGTATTGTGTTCAAACAAGTTGAAGAATATATTTTTGGATTAAATGTTTTGGGGATGGGGAGCCCATAGTCTATTAGGCGTTCACCTTGCATGTGGAAGGTCCCATACTCGGGTCAGGGCATCGCCAAAATAACTGCCGACCTATAAAAAAAATTTCCGACGAATAATACCCTGTGTAGAGAGAGTGTACGTTAAATATGATCCAAAGTCCCGAAGCTGTGTACGATGTCGCATGGTTTCGTTGGGTGCCTATTCAGATGTCGGCTCGTCACTTGACTGCGGTTCTGAATTACAACGGCCGTCGTCAATATCCCTCGTGAGCTCTAGTGCCACGATAATTCAAACTAAACTAAAATATAACTTCTTTTTAAAAAAAAAAAATATATAACATAAAACTAGGCCCACTGTTCAAAAGAAAAGAACAAATATGTACGCTCTAAGGAGAAGAAGAGGCAAGGACAGAAACCTTCTATCTTCTGCCACAAACCAAACTGTGACTCGCAACAGGAAGGGCCTCTCTCTGTTTTCAAAGCCAGGGAATGAACTTTCCAGACTTTCTTTTTTCAATATGAACTTCTACGAACCATCGAATGAACTGCGCGCGAATTCTGATTGCAAATAGAATGGACATTTTAAATTTTTTCGAGACCAACTTCTGATTACCAATGAAACGAATTCCCCGATATTTGGAACTTTCGACCACATTTTGATTGGAGACTTCAGATTTTCGGACTTTCCTTTTGATCCAAAAATCGAACCCAGTGTTTCAACGTTTTCTACAAAGTTTTGAAATAGTTATGAACATTTTAAACACCGAGATCGACTTTTATACGTTTAAGGAAGGAAATGTATATATTTTTTGATATCAAATGGAATGGACGTTACATGTCTTCTAGAATTAAAAAATGTTTCGAGTAGCTAAGTTAGTATAAAGAACGCGATTTTGTATTTGTGAGTGTTATTGGATGACCAAGACGATGCCTGTTGAAGAAAAAGTTCTGAAAGACAGTGCAATGGAATGCGATGGTAAGTTGAGGTGTGCGGCCAGGGTCCAGCATCGCTTTCTTGTACTAAGGAAGCTGGGCCAAGGAACTTATGGAAAAGTGCAGCTGGCCCTAAATAAGGAAACCAACGAAGAGGTAAGAATTGTACCGTTAAAAAATGTGCTTGATTTCTCCATAAGAATGGTCCTTATAGCAGCTGTAACAGCAGTAAGGTGAAATGTTTTACTATATATTCGGCTTTCAGTTGAACCATTTTTCTTTTTGGTTTTGGACGCAAAAAAACTGGATAAATGGTTCAATGTCAAAAATATGGGGCCAAAAAATGTTAACCAAATTTTTTTCACCATATTTTCGGTATTCCGTTAAACCATTTTTATGGTTTGGCATCAAGAACCTGAGAAATGGTTCAACCAAATACCAAACATATCATGATGACACTTCACCTCACAGACTCACGCTACTAGGTAACTATTTATTTTGAAAAAATCTAGCACACAATTTTTAACTATGTATGTAACATTCTTTCTTCATCCTTTGGAGATTTTAAATTTTTGCAAGAAAAGAAAGAAGTGTGTTTGAAATAAGCAAGACCTCAACAATGTGAAAAAATAACGATGATTACTAAAATATAATCACCAAAAATTATCCAAGAGGGTTCATTCGCTTATTATCATATGTATAAATTTCTGGTGAAATGACAAAATAGGAAGCATTGTGATTCCTCTGACATAAAGGAGTTAATTGACTTTTCCTGATCCAAATTCGAGGAGTAGCTAAAATTTAACACTCGTGGTCTTACTTAAGAATTAAAGTAAAACAGTACAATATATTAATGGAAGAGAATGTAGCACTTTTTTTTTGAAAAGCAACGTATAGCCAAAATATCATTCAGTGAAAGAAATGTTGGTTGGCTGGTAGACATATATATTCAAGTTTGTGTGCTTGGTCAGAGACCCGCATATAAACATTCGCCAAGTAAGACAGACATAACACACACATAAGTGGATCCCTCTAATTTTTAGAGACAGAGGCCAACTAGAGGATCCCCAGTATTGACTTGTCACCCCTAGATGTATTTATTTGGTATGGGAACTTGGAGAACTTTGTGACCACGATGGATTTAACGTGTACCAGTCACCATTAGCGTACATGGGGGTCTTCGGAAGGCAGCGCGACTCGAAACTCGCAACCTAAGGGATGCCAGTCCAAGACCTTACCGACCAGGCTATCCCGGCCCCGAAAGAAATGTTACATCATAACATTTCCTGCGGGGAAGAAATACGGATCCTTATATTGTAGAACAACGATTGTAACAAACACTTTAAGGGGAATGAGAGAGGTAGCCGGCAAAACAAACCGAAGTCTTCTCTCTTTGTTAATCCAATGGGAAAGTATTATTTTCTAAACCGAATTACACCGGTTGTATTGAACTTTTACGAATGGTTTTTATATGATGAATGTAGCTGGCGAAAATGTTTAATGCAAAAATATCAATATAAATAGGTAGAAAACTTCGGTTTGGAGACCCAGCTACGGCTTAAGATTATCAACAATTGATTAATAACCAAATTTCGAACTTTTTCAGAATTCAAAATGAAAAAGTCAATTGTGTTACTGATGTACAAACACAACACAATAAACTAATGTTGCCATTTTTGCACAAAACGTGCTTGCTACCTTTGTGCTATGTGAACTCAAGTTTTTTTTTTTCAAGTGTACTTTTAAGTTTTAGCAATAAAATTTGAAAAAGGTACTATAAAGTCATTCTATTAATCGCTACTCGTGAATGTTGGCACAACTTTTAAACTCCGTTTTAATCACCCTTTTAGTTTCGGGTTCAGCAGCCCCCAGCGTTCAATATCCTCTTGACAAAACTTCGACAACTGGATCAACAGACATCGAATACTCCAAACACCATTAAAAAAAACCTCATTTTAAATCTGTTTGTGTCCCTGGCCAAATCGTGTTGAATGGGGAGAAGAAGCAGGAAGTTTAAGAGGATTCTACTGGCACAAAACGTAGAATTAACTTTCACTGAGCCGACGTTGAGTCTTTTCTAAATTTAGCCCCGGAGTCCTCCCATAAGGTCGCTGACAGTGACAGATATGCCGAGGGGAGAAGTTCTTGAGGTCGGCCTGGGATATTGGTGGATTAAGAGGACTCTCTTTGGATTCCACATCTTGAAAATCGTAATGTTATTCCTATGGAAAACATTCGCAAGTCAATTACCGCCACAATTTTAATAAAAGGTGACTAGTTTCTTGTATCATTGTAAAGAACGAAAGGAACTAAAAGGATAAAACTAATTTGTTTTGTGAAAATCACATATTTAGTATTTTTAATAATTTTTTGAAGTTAGTAAAAAATGGAGTAAGCATTAATTTCTCATTTAAAAAAAATATTAAAATACTAAATATGTGATTTTCGCAAAACAAATTAGTTTTATAATTTTAGTTCCTTTCGTTCTTTACAATGATACAAGAAACTAGTAACCTTTTAATAAAATTGTGGCGGTAATGGACTTTCGAATGTTTTCCATAGGAATAACATTACGATTTTCAAGATGTGGAATCCAAAGAGAGTCCTCTTAAGTTAGTTGGGAAGAGTAGTCAGTGATGGTGTTTCCGTGTTTCAAATAGTTGTGGAATTTCATAAGAATCGTGGAATTGAACACCAATTTCCCAATGAACGTGCAATGTATTGAATTATAAGTCTTGTCATTTTCAAAGTCAGTTGGTCATCCATACAATTTTAAACACGCAACCTTTGTCGAAAACTTAATAAGCAGTACAACAAAAACCACAATATAATTCGTTGAAAAATTGTGGAACTAAAAGAAATGAAGAAATTTCCAAAGAAATTGTAGAATATCAAAAAATTGCGGATTTCAAAAGAATAATAGAATTTTAAATGGATTGTGGAATTTCGCACTATTTCCCAATAAATCCCCATCACCCCAACGATTTGTCAGGAATTTCCCAATGAACGTGGAATGTTTTATATTAAAAATCTTTTCATTTTCAGAGTAATTAGTCGGTTTATCGTCTTCACCAGTGTAAATTTAAACATGAAACCTTCGATGAAAATTCTACAAACATTACAAAAAACCACAATAAATCTATAACAACATATAGAATTAAGAAAATTCGTAAGTTGTATCCGACAATAAACTGGAATTCCCTTAATATTATCGATGATAAATTCAGCGATCGGTGTTGGAATACATGTAGAATTTTTTCAATAAATGTGGAATATTTATTTTTGAAATTACTTAATGAAACACGCAACAAAAATTTATAAAAATTACCTTCCATCAAACATCTCATGAATTCCAATATCAGTATTCTCTCAATAAGAATATTATGATACTCGACGATGATCTGAAGTCCCCATCGATGATCATTCAGTGACAAGCGTTGTAATTAAATGTGAAGTTCTACAATAAGTTTTGAATATTTATAATGAGTTCTTAATTTTTTAATAGCCTGACCACTTTGGTTGGTAATCGCCATACGAATTTCAAAACTCTACTTTTGTCTGATACTTTATAAATATAATATGTTATACACATGCACTTAAAATATATTGCATATCTGAAATACTTGGGGAGAAAGGCGGGAGGGTCCTGTTGAAATTGATTGTTTTTTTTGCCACTCATAAACACAGTGACAAATTCAGATGATGATGATGATAATTGCTATTAAGGGGAGATCATAGTTAAAATTACCAAAAAATTTAATTTTTGAAACCAGTATTTTTGATAGATGGAAACCCGATCTATCGAATGAGACCAATTTTGTATCGATTGGTTAATTATTTCTTATAAAAAACTAAAATTATAAAGGTAAACAAATGCGCCACTCCCACTCTGAATTACTAATTTTATGTTTGTATTATTTATGTATTACATTATAAAATATGATCTTTCTGTGTTGATATTTGAAAATTATTCACTGGCTCAATGTAAAAAAAAATTCCTGAAGATTTACATGAAATTCGGTTAACAAGAAATGTTTCGGTGGTTATTTCGAGTTCGTGTTAACGGGATCGACTGTATTTGTTTTTCACGTTTTTCTCAAAACTATAATTTTCAACACATAGGTACACTTTTCCCCAAATCTATTGATTATTTTTTAATAATTTTGTGTGTGTTATAAAACCATTTTAGATCGATTTAAGTCACCTAATTTAGTCTTACAAATTAAAAAAAATATTTTATTATTTTACACTTTTCTTCGTTGAAAATCAGAATTTTTATGAATGTGGAATATAATGTTTTTAAAATAAAATTTAAAAATTATTTTAGGCAAAAAAAATAGGTGACTTAAATAGATCTAAAATGGTTTTATAACACACACAAAAAATTATTAAGAAATATTTAATAGATTTGGAGAAATGTGTACCGAAAAAATACTTGTATTTTTGAAAATTCGTAATTGTATGTTTCAAAAGATGTCTTTTTTAAAAAAATTTTTAACAACAAATAAGATTCTTAGGTGTAAATAGAATAATAAAAGTACAATTTATAATTTGGTACAATTTTTTTTATTGTACCATAATTTTTAAATGATTTAGAGCCCTTCGAAATTAATACTAAGAATTGCTCATTTTTGCTGTCGCTAACTATGATCCCCCCTTAACTGAGTTCAATTTTTGACCAAATTCGTTCTTTTGATGCGTTAGTTTGTATTACGATTTCAAAACTGTTTACTTGTCAGTCATATTTTATTCTAAATGTATTTTTCAAGAATTTTTAACAGCTATGTCAATTTTGATAAAATTATAAATTACTACTGAAAGTTACTTTTTTTAATAGTAATTTAGGAGTACATGATGGCAAGACATCACAGAAAGGCTCGTAGTCGTAACCACAAAAATTTTCCTTATGGAAACAATACAATCCATTTATAATAGTAATGCGTATATTAAAATACTGCGATTTAACATTAAAACCAGCCAGTTTAAATAAATAATTTTTTTTTGAATTTGCCCCCTTAAATAATAATTAAAATAATAATCACTAAACTTTTGACAATCCTTTTACTGTTATAAATCAAATACAAATACATTTTACGTGACAACTTATAGCAATTTTTCGATTGTTTTTTATTCACTTTGTAAAATCAATTGTTATTAGTTCATAATGTTGGTATTATTATGATTAACAATACGCATAACCGTATACATAACTATAATTAATAACTAATATTAAATACCACACAAAATAGTAATACATTAAAAACTATACACATTTTGTGTTGACAAAAAATGATACAATGCATGCTTTTTGAAAGAAGTTAAAAGTTAATTAATTCATTCACGTTGACTGTGTGAACACCATTAATACCTTTATTTTCCAATGAAACGGCTAAATATAAGTTTTTTTATTAGATTTTCGTGCAACTTAATTTATTCTATATAAATTGTTCAGGACGATGGTCTTCATTTGTGTTGTAATTTATTTACTCTAGAAACTTACTCAGAAAGCTTATTTTTGCATGGAATTTTGTTACCATAAGTTATTAAAGATTTATATTAACGGAAATATAGTTCTAAAAGTATAAATTTTTTTGTTTCTAGGTTGCCATCAAAACCATTAAGAAAGCCAAAATCGTGAGCGAAGAGGACATGCTGAGAATCCGTAGAGAAATACAAATCATGGCATCAATACGTCATCCGCACATCATTCATATCAACGAAGGTAACATATACACTTTCAAAACAATGAGGGGAGCACATGGCTTAAACCCTTTCATCTCCAATGATTTTATCTGGAGTCATCCACTTGTGATTTTTTCTCACTAAGTTAAGCTCGTACTTATTTATTGTTAGATGGAAGAATCATGTCTTTTGAAGAATTAGATAATGATTGTTTAAATTAAATGGAAATATGGAAATTATGTGGTTACATAAAATTCCCCCTGAAACAATTTTAGGAAATAAATTGAACCTTAATTCTTCATGCTTTTATTTTTAGATGTTTAATAAATATTAAACTATTTTTTTAACAAAGAAAGAGTTCAATTTTTTTGTTATAATTTATTAAAATTTTTCCACCTTGAATATTTGTTAAAATACTAAGATTTTTTACCATTTCATCCTGGATGCATAATGAATCAGTTTCACAAATTTTAGAATTTTAGAAAAAAGATTGACTGAAAGGGTTAACAAAAGTAGGTTGAGTACTCCCCTAATTGTTTTGAATATTGCATTAAAAATCCTCTTTTTTTAGGAAAATGATGTTAGGTTTTAGTTTTAATAATTCATATTACGAATTTTATGTAGGGGAGAGTGTTGTACCTTGGTACAATTTTTACATTTTAATTTTTTTTCTTCGATAATTATAGTCAAAATAAAAATTTAAAAGCGGCATTTCAACACACCAATATATTCCTCTATAATATAATTTTTTAAATTCTGGCAGCTTGAAATTAAAAAATTGCCACTAATTTAAAGTAGAGAGGATAAACTGTCCCAAGGTACAATATGATGTTGTACCTTGGGACATACTTTATAATTCGGTCAATAGTCATACACTTGAACTAATTTGTGTCAGGAAACAAACTTTATTGTTTTTTCAAGGAAATACACAAATAAAACTTCATATTTCAAGAATAATTTAAATTATACAGCAAAATTGCAAGTCCAAATTATTTAACATTATATGATGATACAATATGCTTTACTGCCCCAAGGTTCAACACACTATATGGTTTAAATAAAAGCAGGATACTGGCCAATCTAAATGCATTATCATTATTTTCTCATAACCAAAATATTTTAAAATCTGCTCTTTTATGAAGAAAATAAAATGCAGTTGACTTTTTGTAAAAGTACAAAGGTAAAAAATTATATTAGTCTGTTGGTTAAGGCTACTATTAGAAATAAACAATGTATGAATATTGCCAATAGATTCTAAGAAATTGTCAGTGTCCCAAGGTACAAGCGTCCCAAGGTACAACACTCTCCCCTACATCCATTAAAAATATTGGTCTACTTCACTATTTAACCCTGAAGTAGTATGAAGTTACGATACATATTTAGATTTCCTCATAGTTTTTGGATTTCTTTTAATTTTAATTTAAAAATCTACTTTATTAAACTAAGCGACAATTCTTATAATGGAAATGTAGACTGGTAAATGAACATTTCATGACCAACATTTGGTAGAGGATTTACCACATGACTTTTTGCTGTAACTTATATAAATAAAATATATTTTGCAGTTTGTAATAGATAATCTAAGGCGTACTCCTCCAATATCCAAAACTTTTTATCCGAATTAGAGTTCATTAGAAAAATAATGCATTTTGCAATATCTGCTTGACTGGCATAACCGTTATATAGGCCTCTTACCAATATTCAAGGGAAGGTTCTGGTATAGACTATTCCTTTTAGATAGGCTTCACTAACGCTTACACTTAACAAGTTAAGATTCTAGGTTTTTTTAAAATTAAAATCGATTCCGCAATAGCTTGTCGTTCAATAAATACTAAATCACCATTAGTCATGAAATGTTACGAAAATAAGACGTGATCAAGATAAAAACTTCATAAACATAACTCGAAAAAATAACGTGTCCAATTCTAATTACGATTTTCACGACCAATTTGAATCGCTAATTTTTTTTCCACAAATGCAATCTGCTTTAAATGTGTGTTTTTGAAAAGACAGACAAACAAATATATAACACTACTTTATCCATTTTACTTTACAACTATAACAGCAGTCTAGAAGCTAAAATGTAAGCTTATTATGCTAATGTTTAAAACAATATTTTGAACAAAAAGAAATCAACTTTTGTTAGATATAATCACGAAAATAAGTAAACTATGACGATATACATATTATCTTCTCACTTTCATTGCTATTTTTTCTCCTAAATCCATTTAGCGTCAGTCGTAGATTTTTTCAATCTATTAATACAATGAAAAATTTACAATGATTTCTTCTGTTTTGGCTGCAGTCAGCTCTTTGACGTCTTTCCATTTCCAGACGTGTCATTCAATTTTTCGACGAGCCGCAGCTTGGAAAATTTCGCACACTCGAGTGTTATATATTTAAATTGTGCAAACTTTTCACTGTTCAAGCCAAAACGACTCTTTCCAGTGGATGTTTCATTTGGTATTTTATTATTACAAGCGTTAAAAGAAATGCTTTCATATTATTTTCAAAGTTTGCGCTTTCGAAATTTGAATTCTTTAATAAACTCTCTTAAAAATTATAAAAGAATTATCTTCACAGATTTTAGTAATAACTAGTACTCTTGAATGTATAACATTTAGGTGTTTTTTTTACCTCAAGTCTCTTTCTGTAGTAAAGAAGTACAGAAATACACAATGGTAGAGAAAATACAACCATATAAAATAGCAAGAGTATTAAAATAGCAAGAGAAAGCAAATCTATGGCAATAATAACAAGAATAGCAATTATAATAATTAGAAAACAGTAATAATATAAAGAGTTATTGAAATATAATTGTAATAAGATTTAAAAAAATACGGAAATATGTGCACTGAAGGCGCGGGCAATTTTTTTCGATGCTTTTTCATGAACAATAGGATATTAATTAGAACATAAGCCAAATAGCTATGGTAATATGTTGTTATAATCTCCAAAAAATTAACTTAATTTTTTTACTAAAAACATATATCACTTAAACATATTAAAATAAAAATCTGTTATATAGCAAAAATGTGCACAACTCCTTTGTCAGTTCAATTAATGCAAACAATTTTTTTAAAAGAATAATACAGTTTTATGTCAATTATGATATTTACTATTATTTAAAATTAAAAATAGAAATTTGTAACTAACTAGAATTGACAGATAAAATTGCATTTCTTTTGCGTACACAAATCGGGGACTTAAAAATTTCAAGAACAATTTACTTGGCCATCCGCAAACGGCAATGCAGTCACGGCAAATGAAAATTAAATCGAAAATTTTTACTTAACAATAGTTTATTTTCCAAAATATTAAAAAAAACCTTTATGATTATCGTTTCAAAGAACTAACTAGAAAGTTGTCCTATGATTGAGCTCATGGAGCTTTGCTTCCCTTCCAGAATATACTAAGGTTCCTCAAGGTGAGTTGAAACTTGAGGTTCCGGGAGCAATTAATAGACGCGGGAGTCAAAATACAGTCTGAGTTTAAAAGTAAAAGGCAACTCTGTTCAAGGTGTTTCTAGTATTTGAAACAGCGCTTAGTGTTACAGAAATTACGTTTCAAGGAAATATATAGTAACTCCTAAACTGTGAATCGTGGGATCCTAAAGTTAAATGTCTTCGAAAATCGAGTGGTAGGTAAAATATGAGAAAAAATCTAATGTCTTTTAGTTTTAACCAAATTTGAAGAACTCTGAGAAACAATGTATTCAACTGCAATCGATGATATTTTTTTTGTTCTAAATAGTTTTTATAAGTTATACTATTGGTGGTAAATAACTAAAAAAGTTTTTCATGGTAACACATTTTCAAGCCTAATTACGTTTCCGAATATTTATGTTAGAAATTTATGTTAAAAATATTTTTTTAAATAGATGTAAAAATTGAAAATCAAGTATTTAAACAAGAATTGTTGAATGCAGAATTGATTTTTAGTCTCCATTACTCTAGCACACTCAATATAATTTGTAAAGTAAATGCAAAAAAAAAAAAAAAAATTATGTATTTTTGTATTAATTTAAACCACACCAGAGCCAAGCCTATAGATATGTTTTTTTATTAACTATTTGGGAAAAAGTTATTAAAAGATTATTTAAAAAAATCGTGAATCGTGAATTTAAATATAATTAATTTTAAATTGCGTACGAATGTCAATATTTAGGATCTTAAGGCTTCTGCATTAAATTAAATATTTCAATTACAATTTTCACCTCATTCTTAAAATTAACATTTGCAATTGTATAAAAACAAACTAATACTTTTTCATAGTTTATTTTTTTGGCGTAAACTATTAACTTCCATGTTTACATGTTCTGAGATAAAATTATTTACCTGTAATCTTGAATGAAATGACACCGCATGAATCTTACTAGCAGAAAAACATATATATTTTTTTTGGTAAGATAATGGACAATTTAAACGGGAAGAAGCATTGTTTGTTTCTGTGGAAAACGATAATTATTGACGCCACTATTGGTGTGACCGTTCTACACTCCTTGCCAACCTAACTTGGGTAAAAACAAAGAGTAAAAAGGCAGAGGGAAAAGCGTGATTAGTCGTTAGTTGGAAATTCTCGTAAGATAATATTTACATACAAAATGATCTGAATACAATCTAGCCAAAATACACTTTTCATTCTGATAAAATTGCCAAATTTTCTCGAATAGTATTTAATTATGTTAGACCTTAAACGAAATTAATGTTTTAAACATGCTTTCTGGAGGGATTCACAAATAATTTATGGAACTCTTTACATGGGCGGAAGGATCTTCTCCATAGCATATTTCTATTTACACAAGGCTGGCAAGGAGTTTAGTTTAGATGAATTAGTTGCCGCGTGTGTTTGTGGGGTTTAAGACAACGGTTGACGCATGTGTGGCGTCACTGTAGGACTAGGCCGTTCTACTTGACAAGGCCGTTCTACTTGTTCATCTGGTATCAAAAGGTCGTTGGAGGCAAAAAGAAATAAGCACCATACATTATATCTGTTCATCATGCTTTTGTGGCGTGGTGACCGGGTATTGAGAGAAATAACGATGCTGATCAGAAGGGTTTCTTTGACATCAACTGAACTATTTAAGTTCGGAAAAATCCCTACAAACAGCTTATAATTAAAAAAAAAAGCATAAATATATTTGTCATGTCAGTTACCGAAGAAGGAGGGTTCTTGATTAATCACAGCACAAACTACATAACAAAAAATATTCCAAAAGGACCAATAATAATATTAGAATAATCCAATAAGAATATCCCAAAAGGACCAGTGATGTCCTGAACCTTTATAATAATATTGAGGTTAAGGACATCATAGGTCCTTTTGACTTAAAATTAAGAGGAAAGGTGATGTCTTGTTCGGTTTGAATCTCGCTGGAAATGAATTTGTAACACCTTTATTATGCAGTTATTGGTTAAAAGAATATTAGAATTTATATTATTGGGTAAAAACTTGAGTGACTAAACAACCATGTTAGGAAATCTCAAAAAGTAAAAACCGGACTGATACTATCCAGACGACTTGGCGCGGATAATTGGAAGCCATAGGCGTCTAATGGTCAAGATCGTCCAAGCTTGTTGAGACAGTTTTGGCCGGAAATCGCTTGTAGCGCTAAAGAAGATCCTTGGTTTTAGTTAGTGATTTTATAGGATTCGAGTGCATAGAAAAATACCATCTGCAAAAGTTTCTCTTCCGAAAATGTGGTGCGGAAACAAAGAAAGTTGAACGAAATTAAATTAACTTAGATTCGCCATGACAAATGACAGTGATCGCACCCTCTAGAAGGGAGAGTGTAGGCTTTATAGCCCATTACCCAGTTCGCCAGAAGAGACAGTCACAAGAGACACACAAAGAAGGACGACAAAAACACGTAGACGAATAACAACATTTATTGACAAGCACAAGCATCCATGCCTTTACAGGGATTCGAACCCGAGCCCAGCAGCTCCAAAGGCTAGAACACAAACCACCGGTGGGCCGGCTAGATTCGCCATGCTTTCATCATTCTATATGCTCATCATTCCTTTTAATGAAATTAAAGTCTCCATTTTTTCTAGTGTTCGAGACCAAACAGAAGATTGTGCTCGTCATGCAGTATGCCAGTGGAGGAGAGTTGTACGACTACCTCGGCTGCCATCGCACTCTCCCAGAAGACGAGGCAAGGAGGATATTTCGGCAAATCGCCTCGGCTATCTACTATTGCCACAAGGTGAACTTTACGTTGGTTGTCCATATGCTATGTCCACACTACGACAATAAAAATGACAAGAAATTGCGCGCGCATGTAAATGTATATGCAATTTGGTCCATTCCAGGAAGGTGCGTGCGCATGCCTGACCAATTCGTATGGGCATTTCCATGCGCGCAATGTCTTGTCATTTTTATTGTCGCAGTGTGGACAGGACATAGCAATAGAGAAATCCTTACAAACTGCTTATAAATTTAAAGAAAACGCTTAAAAATACAGGGATCGAAAACCGCCCGTCCTCCCGTACTCGGCGGTCAAAAATTCCCAGGGGACAGCAAATTTCTCGAATCTGACGTCCTCGTGGACGGCCCGTTAATGATTGTGATACATTTAAAAGAATTGTTATCTTACAATAATCTAGGACCTTACTTCTAAAAACTACCATCTAATTTAGAAATCCTGTTAAGGTAGGCGAATACCCAAAATTCTAAAATTTTTACTATTACTTTAATCTTTTCCAAATTTGGCATAGTGATTTCAAATATAATGAGCAATGCTTTTTCGGCAATTTTTTTTATTTAAATATAATTGATTTATTTTGACGGTGTTTTTCACCTAAAAAAAAGGGGGGTTGCGCCAACACTTCTAGTATAAAAAGTTTTACATTAATTTACCCGAAATATCTTACAGATGCTATTTCAATATATATCTGTGCCATGAACCTCTAACATCCAGTGTAAATAAATAAGTTTTTTTTTAAATGTCCAAGTGTAAGTTAATCGAAAAAAAATTCTTTTTTGTGGTTAATTTATAACATTTTTCTTAATAACTTCTTTTCTTGTAATTTTTATGCAACTCTAGAGGGTCATTGCATGCATCAGTTCAAAACGAAGAATTTAACACATAATTAATGTTTATAGGCTGAAAATTCAATGTGGTAGACATGTTAGCGTAAACCCCCTTTTTTAGTAGAAAAACACCGTTCAAAATAAATAAATTATATTTAAATTTTAAAAAAATGCCTAAATAGTATTATTCATTATACTTGAAATCAGTATGCCAAATTTGGAAGAGATTAAAGCAATAGTAAAAATTTTAGAATTTTGGGTATTCGCCTACCTTAATGCTTTCGTCAGACCAAACGCACGTGCTCAAGTAATCTAGTAAAGCCAAGTGCTGTGAGCACGTGCTCTTGGGCCTCTATAACGACGGAATTAACAATTAAGTACGCAGCACATTACGCACTGATATTAAACAAGAAGCCCTAAACGAATAAGAAACATCTACCAAAATGGAAAAGCCCTGACAGATTTCTGTGCAGAAACTTCTTAATCATTGGCGTGATTATCAAACTGGCAAACGCCATATTATATTCATTTAAAAGACAAATGGGATAAATTGATATTCCAGATAACTTGAACTAAGTCGTTTAAATTGTTTCATAAAAGAAATTCCTGGTTACTATTAGTAACCTAGCATTTTTTTCGATTTAATGTAATCCTGGTAACTACTAATTCGTTGTTCAATTCATATAAATATTTGTAATAAATAAAAGTAAATGATATTTCTATTTGTTTAGAAGTTATTTATTAATAAGAGTTTGACGGGTCAGTTTTAAATTAGGACAGGCACGTTAATGGACAAGCAGTCCTCTGGTACGGGTAAAATTTCTGAGTTTTTTTCGAGCCCTGTAAAAATATTTTTTATGACAGTTACTGAAGAAGAAAGGTTCATGATTAATTTAATTATAAAATATTTTGAAATATACAGGATTCAGTAAAATGCCTTAACTCGTTTACGGACATAGCATGCTCCTGAACTGACTACTTTTTAATAGTTTAATGCCTCATCTTTCTCTCAGTTTTGTCATGAAATGGTATATTTATAATTTTCCTCAGTTAGTTAAATAGTGTAAAACTACTTCCGACAATTATTCGTTTATTTAAAGTTCAGTTAAACCTAGTGGTTTTTTTTTAAACCTTTCATTATATATTTTACCAACTAAAATCATAAATATCTTGTTAAGTTACAAAAAATGAAATTTCCTTACTAAGTTCTGTAAAGAAAAACGATACATAAAACTTTTGGCCCGTTAAAATAAAGCTTAATCTTTGTACTTATATTTTTGACTTAATGAATATAAGCAACAACAAGGATTTTTCCCATTTGCTTTAAATCGTTAACGACGATTTTCAATAAAATTGCCGTGCTAACTTATGCAGAAAGCTTATGCTTTCTGCGAATTTTTATCATGTTAGTTAAGTGTTAATGGTATTCGACTTTAACTGACCGACTTGCTTCATTTAAGCATGCTAGTAATAAACTGCTGACTCATCTAAGGTAAAATACTCTAAATTTCAATGAAGAAGACCTTTAAGAGCCTTACTAATATTTATAAATTAGTTGCTCAATAGCAAGTCAAAACATATCTGGAACAAGATTATTTACATTACTCCGCTTTTGTTTTTACCGCTTCGATTGTACCATCGCAGTAAAACGGGTTTTACAGAGCAACGGTAAGAACGGAAAAGCCAAGATAGAGTGTAAATTAATGTTTTCGTTCCATGGTACGATAGCGTATCTTACGGTGATTGTTCTAAGTCAGATAAATGTCGACATTTATCTGACTTCAGACATTTACCGTACCACATAATTAGTGTATGCCTGATTTCATGCTCTCCAGTTCTGTTAAATTTAGGGGCTCAAATTGCTCTCTTTTTGTATATTAAACCAATTAAACCATATATTCTAAGTTAATTTAATTTATTATTATGTACGCCGTTGGTTTTCAGATGAATTATCACTTTCTGATAGATTTACCTGCTTTGATTTAAATATGGCTTATTCCGTAATTTTTTTTAATTAAGGTTGTTTATAATTTTGGAATTTCATTTCATGTTAAAACACAGGAACCACAAAAAATAGAGCATTGTTCTATGTCTGATACATTTTTTTGGAAACTATTAGTAAAAAACTTATCTGACACATTCGTATTTTTTTTTTTATTATTTCATCACTTGTGGTTAAATAATGCCAGTAAAAAAAGTTCAAATTACTCATGTGTGTATTCTTGGAGAAGATAACTTAAGTTAATTTTATTAGAAGACTTTACTTTACTTTTGTAGACTTCAATGGCTGAAATCGTACAATTCAATCAAAATTTTCCACATTGCCCCTATTTTCTCCAAATGAATAATGAACAGTAAAACAGCTGCCTTATAAGGGACTAGCTTTATAAAACCGGAGTTGGACGGGTTCACCCTTTATAACATGGATTGTTTTCATCTCCTGCTGCCAATTCACACTAACATCCTATACGTAGAGATAATTGGCATTTATTAGAAGCATTCAATCGATCCAGAATAGTTATAGTTATAGTCTTTACTTTAATGAGACATTGCACCAAATAATACCTAATTCTCTAAAACATGTCCGAATATTGATTCTTGGGCAGACCCACATACATCTAGTATCTAACAGCACATGACAATAAGAAAGAAAATAAAACACAGACAATCATCCTCTTTCCTTATCTCACAATACTATTCCTAAGGAGAAATCGGCTCACGTTTTGCCCTCTTACACCCATTTGGGTTCAAATTTCTTTCGAAAAATCACTTTTAAAATGGTAATGGTAATGCAATCGTTTCCGGCTGCCTATTTCTAGCATCCTTTCGGAGCATTAACGCAGCCAATAACACCTCGTAATTTAGAACCCTGGTCAAATGACGAGGTCGACACCTGAGCGACAACCTTCACAAGGAAAATGACACCTTCCTAATAAAAGGAGTATACTCTTAAAATTTGGTAGCTGTACCTCCAATATTTCTTGGCTGGGCGTTGGGTGTTGATACGTCAGTCAGGACTTTGCCTTTTATATATAGATATATTTATAAGTACTGTAAGTAGATAGAGGGTTTAAATAGAAATTGTATAATGTGATGAACTACTCACCGGAAAACAAATGCGATTGTTTGAGAAGTGGTAAAACTGCAATACCTCACTCTGAAGGCGTCTCAGCCCACATTTAAGCTGGAAATAAATAACTCAATTCTTCGGAAACTTAAAAATTATCGCGGCGGTTCATTAGAAGACGCAAACTGTCAAGCTAAATGTCTTTCATAAAAGCAAATGAGCCTTTCTGAAAAAAGTTTTATCGGAAAAAACCTCAAGAATATGTTTTTCTTGGCACCAAAGACGCGGCGGTTCTTTAAATTCTTTCGCCTCTATGAATTGTTTTGAAGGGGTTTTTTTACGTCTCCAAATGATTTGCAGAGTCAGTTCGGCGATTTTTACTTCCTGGCAATGGTGTAGTTCTGTTCTGAAATTAAAACTTTTAAATTTATTATCACACATAAATATGCTTAACTATTAAGCTAATACAAGTTTCTTAGATCCTGTTTTATCGGAGACACATTTGCCGAATGTCTGGTGGGTTTTTAAGACACGTCTGAATTATTTGCAGAGTCTGACAATTTTTACTTTCCGGAGTGCAGTTTTGTTATGTATTTGTTTCGAAATTAAAACTTTTCAATTTATTATTACACATACATATGCCTAACAATTAATCCAAGCGCTAACACTTTAGAGTATGATTTTCTGAAGATACATGTGCTGAACGTCTGGTGGGTTTTTAAGACACCTCTAACTGAGTTGCAGAGTCTGTTTGACGATTTCTATTTTCTGTCAAGAGTGCAGTTTTGTTATAGACTTGTTCAGAAATTAAAACTTTTAAATTTATAATCACACATAAATATTCTTAACTATTAAACCAAAAGCCTGTTTCATACATTTTATTTTCTCACAGACACATTTGCGGAACGTCTGATGGGATCACAAAAATATAAATGATTTGCAGAGTCGATTCGGCGATTTTTACTTTCAGTCAAGAGTGCAGTTTTGTTCTGAAGTTAAACGTTTAAATTTGTTTTGTTCTGAAGTTAAACTTTTAAATTTGTTTTGTTCTGAAGTTGGAACGTTTAAATTTTATAACACAAAAATAGTTAATCTCTAATAAATTAGCCAAATCCCTAATAGATTAGTAAAAAAATTATCAGTGAATAACATGACAAAGTAGCAATCATTTGTTTACTTATAACTTTAAAAGTTATTCAAAACTATTGCATAATTTACGGTCTCAAGAATATGACAAAAATTTAACGTAACGATTATTTTGAACATAATTATATACAATCTGAATACTATAATTATAGTGCAATGTATAATCATAATTATACAATCATAATTATACAATCATAATTATACAGTATGAATTGATTTGCACTAAGGGTTTCCTATGTTTTATTTTAGAACAAAATTTGCCACAGGGATTTAAAGTTGGAAAATATTTTACTAGACGAAGAAGGAAACGCTCAGGTAAATACACTTTATTCTCCATAAAATTTAGCGTTCCATTACGACTAAAATGGCTTTACATATACTTATTAATTATATTTTTACATGTATGGAGTGAGGATTGAATGTTTAAGTTTTAGCACTCTATGTTCATAATGTAAAAAAGATAAAGGTATTGTAATGTCAGTCTGTTTATGCGTCATGCATTGGTATTGTAATAATGCGTCATGTATGTTTATGCATCATGTATTGGTATCGTTAATGTATTGTTATGGCAGTCTGCTTATGCGTCATGTATTGGTATTGTAAAGGTATTGTAATGACAGTCTGCTTATGCGTCATGCATTGGTATTGTAATAATGCGTCATGTATGTTTATGCGTCATGTATGTTTATGCGTCATGTATGTTTATGCGTCATGTGTATTGTAAAGGTATTGTTATGGCAGTCTGTTATCTCACGTTTCTCGCCCAAATTATACAAGTCGCAAACAAGTGTAAAGCGTAAAACAAAGTTATGGCAAAAACATCATTCTTTCTAATTTTCCGCCAAAATTTTACTGCAAAAAACTAACTTTAAAATTTAAAATCTTTTAAATATCATGAAAAGCCATTTATTGTATATAGATTGTGTTGATTGCTTTTACCTAATATATTTTTGACGAAATTGTATGTATATGAAATACATAAATAATAGGTGGCTGAAAAAATAGCCTACTAAAAACAGCATTAAAAATAACTCTGCTTT
Organism: Hylyphantes graminicola; assembly: GCA_023701765.1. NCBI lineage: Eukaryota > Metazoa > Arthropoda > Arachnida > Araneae > Linyphiidae > Hylyphantes > Hylyphantes graminicola. The sequence continues at coordinate 47,895,703 of CM043118.1, read as the reverse complement.
TTCCGCAATATGTAGCTGAGATTCTGAGATCTAGCGTGGAAAAGAATCTAAATAACAGCATCTGTCACAATGAATTTATTTCTATGAAATTTTACATTATATTATAACTAATTACTTGATATGGCAAATAAAATGTTAGTGTTTTATGAGTTTAGAGAAAAGGGTGACTCAACTGACACTTTTTAGAACAATAAACTTAAACTCAAAATCTCCACAACAAAACTGCTGCCCTAATTACAAAGAGTTTCACGTTATCTTCATAAAGGGTAGCCAAGTAAACTAGTACCGTCAGTGCGGGTAACTTTGGCCAAAATCATAGTTTTTTTTACAAAAGAAGAAAAATTTAACTACAAAAACGATTTAAACACAAAAAAATCATTATGCATTCTAAGTATTGTACTTTTAGGAATAATTTTCGAACATTTTTGTTGAATTTTATAAATTAATAAAAAATTGGCATTGCTTTAAAAAATTAGGACACTGTTAAGAGCCGGGCGGGTAACTTTGGCCACCCATGAAATACATAAGAAACATACTTTTTAACATCATTAAAGCCTGTGTTACCGAATTAAATAGCAATATTAAGACGTTTAAACCAAAAAATAACAAAGTTATAAGACATTATAGTTATTAAAAATTGCATATAACTTAACATTTACATTGCAGTGCATCGTGGAATGGCATTACACGATGAATACTAGTATTCCTTGTCGCTTAAAAGAAAAATAAACTTCTATTTTAATAAGGAAAAAGAACTTTTTTGAAGCAAGATTTAATAACAAATATTTTTATAAAAAGCAAACGATTTTATTATGAAAGGGAAAAGAAATAATCTATTCATAATTAGGAATCTGAAAATGTTTACCTTTCGACATTTGCGAATTTGAGTGGTATACGTTTTTTGCATTATATCTTTATCTTTCTAATGTTTAAAAGTGTGAGATTTTTTTTAAATATCTAAAAAATGAGTAATCATAAAAGTAAGAATTTTTCAAAAGTAGTTAAACAGAATACACTTTTACATAATTTTTTTAAAGTGCAAAGTTCCATAAAGAAATATTTACATCTATGGCCAAAGTTACCCGCATTCATCGGCAAAAGCTTCCCAATTACAAATATTTTAGAATAGCATAAAAAGTTTTCAACTTAGAATCAAACAAACGGTGTAATATTCTTCCCCATAAATAAAAGAATTGAATAGAGTGTTTTATATAAATATTTTCAGTGTTCTTTTAAGTGTTCCAGACAAAAGTTGGAAGAGATAGATTTTTGTAATTTTATGCTCGTAAGAATGAAAACAGCATTTGAAGTATTGCCAGATTTAGAATTAGAACTTTTTTTATATGAAATGAAAGGCGATGTTTCCACCTTTCCAAAAATGTAAAACAATTGAAGATGAGATCATTTTATGAAGAGAAATTAAGAAACAAATCTTTTTCCGACGCGTGGCCAAAGTTACCCGCCGTGGCCAAAGTTACCCGCTTTGACGGTAAGACAGAAGATATCTATCAAGGAATCTTGTATTTCGTTCACTTCCAAGTGGATGGGACAAGCCAAATGCCGTTTTAACAAAGTACAAAGCATCGGAAGTGGAGAGTTGAGAAGAAAAGTTCGAATGCGACGTTTAGGTTCTTTTCAAAAAGTTGTTTTTCTTCTGTGCGTATGTGGGCAATTCTACCATAATTTTTAATTTTATGTCCCTTGGGCATAACTTTTAAAAAAATTAATATTTTTTTACCATTCTTTCTTATTATACTAAAAGACTGGTCCTTTTATAATTTCAACACGTAATTTTAAAGCAAAGAAACTCCAAAAAAAATTTAGAACACAAAACAATGCAGAAAAGTCCTTACCATCGTGTGTCCCGAATGTCAAATTTTTAGTTTAGGGATCAATCTAATACTTTTTTTAGCTAAAAATTACATTTATTTTGATTTTAAATTGAACTAATACTGTAGCTTAACGATTTCCTTCCATTGAATTTTGGTTTTTAACATTTATAATGCGTTTTTCTCGTCTCCTAACTTTGTCCCTGGGTTTTGGTACATTCACTGACCTCATTCCTAAAGTGGTGAAGAGAGGCACTGGATTGAGCTACAGTGATTCTTCGAACATGCAAACTGTATTGCAGAAAACTGATATTTCAGTTAGTAGCCAAATATTTTTGCTAAAATTCACCAATAAGCCCAAAATTCAAAAAAACTCATTGAAATTGGCTGCGAGGCTTTATTGCTTTCCTTACAGTCTCCCAGATTTCAGGTTAATTTTTGCTTGATAATGGAAATTTTTTTCTTGTAACATGTTTAAGTGGAGTACAAGAAGTAAAAAAAATCCATTTTTATAAAACTGGAGTTAGTTTCAACACAAAAAAGACCGGAAAACAGAGTGAATGTCCTTTCCTTCCGTTCCTGACCTTCCGATCCTTACCGTCGTAATGATCTAGGGATGGAAAACCGAAACCAGTTTTAGGGCTAACCGGTTTTTGCGATTTCGGTTTCATTGAAAAACAGTTAGTTTCGCAAGGCCGGTTTAGACCGGTTTCTTTAGAATCGGTGTTTTTAAAAAACTGCCGTCCCTTATTATAATTTTTTGTTTTTTACAAATGAGCTTTGCTAAACTTTTTTTCGTAGTTCTAGAACCCTTATAAACCTTCTGATAAACATTTAAAGAGATTTTGAAAAATTAAATTTTACAAGTTTTTAATACCTGAAATTAAAAATTATGGTAGAACTGCCCATGTATTTGTATTTATTTTAATATGTTATTAAGTAAACTACATTTTTTGTCTAAATAAAACAAAAAAAAACTATAAGCATTGATTTGGTATTTATTAAGTGTTGTAATAGAAACAGAACTGATTCTGGGAAGCCATTTATATACAATTTCTATCACTATTTTGCCTATTAACTTTGTGGACTCTTGCCCGTGGACGAGTCGTCATATTTTTATGATGGGAAAATCGTAAACAAGCGTACCTTATGATTATGTGACACATCAAAGATCTTCTACTATCCGATACTACTTTTACTGGGTAACAGTGTGCTAACCACTTAGTCAAGGCCGACTCAAGTAATAAGTCTAGAAGAAGCTCTATGTGACGTCACACTATCCGTTTGGTTCGGGTTGTCGATTGTTACGAAAGAGAAGAATGAAACCTGTTCAGAACCTGAACCTCGTAGAATGCGAGCCTACATATAGGTTGCGCCACACATTTAATACTTAAAAGAATATATAATAAGTTGGCCAAAGATGGGGACATTTTTGAAAGTTGGCAACTCACATTGACCTACCAGCACTGTTTAGAATTTCGAGAAAAGTCTTTCTTTATAAGAGGCATCTGTCGAAGACATTACATTATTATTCCTTCCATACAAGAGGTATTTCCATATACTATCACAATATCAGTGAAGTCATTGACAATAGCAGTGAAGTCATTTCCACGCAATATCAGTGAAGTCATTGACATTTATGAAAAGGACACCAGATGTGAACAGTTATAAATGAAGAGCTTAGTGGAAGAACGTACTCTGTGTTAAAAAGGGGATTATGAGCTTTAAAGTTTGAACCTAGATATTTTAAAAAAGGTAACAGAAAACGATAAAATATAACTTTGTTCTTAAAAAAGTGGAAAATTGTTCGCTGAAAGTATTGAATATTATGCTCATTGACGCAAAAATGTCAATTTTTTTCTCACATAGCCACGTTCTTCCACTAAGTTCTTCAAATGTCCACTCAGTCCAGTCCAAGGCCCTCTTCAACGTACTGAAGTGATGCATGTTCTTTTAGGCATTTATGGCAAAGAAGGATATTTTTGTTCCCCTCAGATTATGTGAGGCTTTTTAACTGTCCACTGGAACATACGCCGAAACACTGTATATTATTTCTTTAATACAACACTCAGTAAAAAAAAGTTAAGGCATTTGCCGACTCGGCGAGTAAGTGTTTTGGCGCCGATCAGCGAAAGGGATGGGAAAAAAAATCTGGCAGAGATTCATCAAGAAACGAACTTCATGATGCATTTGTCACCTGAAAAGACCTTAAAGACCTGAATAGGTGAAGGAAGGCATTCACACGATTGCGTGTAAACAAACGCTTTTCTGTGTATACATTAGGGTAAAGAGACAACACCGTTAGCTTCAGAGGTTTGATGAACGATGGCCACAAAGTCAAGGGGTAAAACGTTATATTTACCTTGAAAAGTAAAAGGTAAACAGATTTTTAGGCGTGAAAGGAAGGGTTATCCAAAGGTTTGATGTTTTAGTTGGACGATTCTAGGAAAGTTACATTAGAACTAAGCAATTGTTTATTGCACATTAGGTTGTAAGTTTTCTTACTAAAGTGAAAAATTTGAATAAAAGCCAGAAAAAATATTTTTTTCTTAGATTAAATACTATGCAATAAATGGACGACGACTATGATTCAAACACGCGTAGATTGTTGTTTGTTTGGGGGCATAAGGCAAGTTAGATGTGGATGTGACTCACCGTAGGCGTGAATATTCTAAATTGGACGAATCAGCTGCCTGATGGATTGTTTATGAGAAGCATGAGTTTGACGCAGATGTGATGTCACTGTAGGCAAGGCCGTTCCAGTTGTCCGTTATATATATTACATTGTAAACAAGAAGTTCTAAAATAACTAGAATAACCTACTTTCCTTTTATTTTAATAAAATCTCAAAGGCAGTTAAAAAGGGAAAAGTTTGATTTGAAGTTTAGACAAGAAAAGAAAGACATTTTATAATACTTGTGTATCAACTATAACAGTTTTTTAAAGTTATTGTAATTACAGATAGCCGATTTCGGACTTTCGAACATCTTCGACGAGAGACGAAGAATGAATACTTTCTGTGGAAGCCCTCTATACGCATCTCCAGAAATCGTAAAAGGAACGCCTTATAAAGGACCAGAGGTAAATTTAACCAAACGAATCTGCAGTTTTGGTGCATGATTAACTTCTCTAAGTTAGAGAACATATTGTGAGACACTTTTAATAGATTTTATGTACAACTTTAATACGTTTAGATATTTTTTTAAAGAATTAGCCAGTCTGATACATTGCAGACACTTGACAATTATTGAGAGAAGCTGGATATGTAAAGTAATAGTTACCAGCAACACGAACCTTATAAAAATGTGCAATTATTGTAAAATGAATTTCAAATTTAAATGACTAGCTAAGTGTGTGAGTCTATACATTTTCAAAAAAAATTAGAATTTAAAAAAAAAGTTTTTTATAAATATATTTTCTTAATATATCAATGGTACCTTATAGATTTTAACCAAACATTTATTAAACAGATTATAAAAGGGATCGTTCGATACATTTCTTTTTAAAAACATGAATTCTCAATTACCAATAAATATAAATTTTATGAATTCTCAATTAATCGGTCATACAATTTTTAAAAATGTGCCATAATCAGTAGATTAAAATTTCTGAGTTTTCGATTAAGGATTGTTATTTGTTTAATTTTATGATAAAAGTTAAGGTAGTGACGGATTTAGATAAGTTAATAAAATGTGCTGAACGTTTTTATTGCTGAAATACCATTTGTTCGCATTTGTATTTTAGGTGGATTGCTGGAGTTTAGGAGTTCTTTTGTACACATTGATTTATGGCACGATGCCCTTTGATGGCAGAAATTTCAAAGATCTCGTGACGCAAATTTCAGAAGGAAGGTACGAAGAACCTATCATGAAATCAAGTAAGTACAAATGGGAAATAAGGATTATAATTCTAGAATCTAGACTAGTAATATTACAATAATATTATACTAGTAATATTACAATAATATTATATGTCAGATCTTGAATATATAATTATTCTAGATCCATGCAGAGTCTAGACTATTAGTTCTTATAGGTAGTAGTTTTACACTACTCTTAAAAAATAAGCTTTTCAATCTAGCCTAAAAAATCCAATTCATCTGGTATACCTCATTTTTGGGGTGAATAATAGTTTCAAAGTAGCAAAACGCTTCACTAACAGCCAAAAGGTAATGGACGTGTCTATTTCGAGTTTTCTGTTGTTTTCAAAGCGTTAAATGCTTACATTCAATCTTTTCCTAAGAACGTACACAAACAATTTATCAAATGCAGCCTCGCCTCTTTGCACATTTCTAAAAGTTCTTTGCCATGTATTTTTATTTTGAAAAACAGAACTGCTTACACTGCTAAACTTCTAATTGTTTTTTATATACTACCCTTCATACTCTTGTCCTTCTTTTCGTTGCCAGGAGAAAAAATTCCACCCTTTTCACTTTGACTCATCGTTTTTTTTACTCATTATTTTTTCCCCATCTGGCAACGACCACCCAGAACTGAAGTGGAACTCAACATTTAAAATATTTGTAGAAATTAACGACAATTGGAGGTTGTAGACAGTTCTTTGAAATTGAAAAGAGATTTCATTGTACCGCTATTAGCCAATGGGGAGATCAGACGACACATTTCATGAAGAATTGTCAGAATTGTTAACAAATAGGCATCCCAACAGTTTGAGAAATCTTTTGAATTGTCGAATGCAATACAAAAAACATTGTTCATTTTTGTTAGTGAATTATGTAATATCATGTTAGTAGCAATCTTAATGCACTCTAAAAAATGAATGCTCAAAAACGACGAAATTTTCCTCAATTTTGACGATTCCGTTACTGGCAAATGCTCCGAATTTTCGTTTCCTCAAAGTGAGGAAATTTGAATCGCCATTTTTATGAGGATTTGAATGTCGTCTAATTTAAAGAAATATTTCGTCATTTTTGAGCATGCGAGTACAACAATGAGATTCAGTTTCCTCAAAATCAGGATACAGAATCGTCAAATCAAGATCTTTAAAGTGAGCATTCGCGTTTACTCAAAAGTCACGTGATAGTGTGACGAAACAATCCTCAAAATTAACGAAATGAGGCTTGAGGATTCACGAATCGTCAAAAATGAAAGTGTTTATTTCTGGGAGTGTAGCAGTAACATGAAGTAATAAAACAAAACGTTTAACAAGTATTTCGGCATTAATTTTGTAAATTTTAGGAGAATTAGGAATTATACTGACTACCTCAATAGCTGTTTTTTTTATATATAATGTACCAGAGGGTTTAGGAATGAAATTATATAAAAAATGATTTACTACTTAAATTAATGTTGAAAAATCAATAACTGCTTTGCATGATAAAGATATTATAACGCATCTGTTGGTGAATATACAAATATTTATAAAATTAAAACAGTGATTATAATTTAATATAAGTTGATCGACATCGATGTTACAAAGTTACTTTTTTTTTCTAGATGCAAGTGGATTGATCCGCCGTCTACTGACACCAGAAATCGCCAAAAGGGCCACCATATTTGACGTGTGTATTGACAGATGGGTCAACCAAGGGTATACAGAACCATTAGTGAAAGTTGCCGAAAAGATGACATCAGAAGCTCTGCTCAAGACAAGGAAACTAGGTGCCCCGAAAATTTACTCAGAAGGTACAAATGAAATTAAAGAAAGACTTCTTCCAAGCATCATTTCAACTCAACCAAATAAAGAAAATGTTGTTGTGCAAGAGAAAATAGAAGATTCGAAAAATGTTCGAAAGGAAGAGTCTCAGAAAGATTCTCTGTTCGAACAAATGCTGAAGTATGATGTGGGCTTTGTGGTGAACCAACTATTATCTGCTGTCGAGTCTGCGAAAGAAAATATGCAAAATAATGATAAGAATGCATCGCAACTTGAAAATGTCATTTCTTCCTTTAAACCTAAAATAAACGGGGAAAATGGCGGAAAAGTAGAATCAGCATATGTGATACCCATTTTTGAGGTGACAAGCACCATGCCCAAACTGAATGTCAAAAATTCAAAACCGCTTGACTGTAGCCAAAGCTCTCAACTAAATTTTCCACAAAGTGCAGCTCCAGTTGAGCCTCAACATAATTTGACTTCTGAAAAGAAGGTCAACAAACCAAAAACGAAAAGGAAAACATCTACTAATATAAACCAATCAGCAACATTTGCCTCACATTGTGAAGCAATAGAAAATGGAGTCGGACTTGTGAATCAGGAAAATGATTTGGACAAGCAAGGTAATTTAAAGAAAAAATTAGCATCCATTGAAAGGGATCAAACACAGCTGTTTCCACCGAATGAAAACATGTTACCCCGTATTCCGTCAGTCAAAATGAAAAAGCCACAGGAAAATCATTTACTTTTTGGACAGAAAAAGCCTTTTTTTCGAAGTAAGAACAACTCGCTCAGTTTAGCCCGGATATTCTCGATGAGGTACGAGAGACTGGTTCTTGATGCATTGAAGGTACCAGAGCGTAAGCAGAAACCACCTGGAAAGATCACTATCCCGGCCACTTTCGATCCGACGACTGCTTGCGACGAAACTCCTGAAAGAAAGGAGATAGTCATTCTCTTCCCCACTGTCAGCGTTTCCGAAAATAAAGAAAAGATCGAAAAGAAGATAGACAAGATTAAAAAAGCGGCACTAAACATGAAATTGATAAGACGCTCCAACACCAACAACCGTCTAAGAATCGAAAAGTTTTTGAGGTCTCAAACCAAGAAGATCCAGGATCTAGTTTGCGAGGAACACAGAAGCTTGAATGGAAGTATGGAATATATTGACCAGATCAATGGATTTCCAACAAACCTCTGCACCTTCGATGGTGGTAAACTGAATCCATTCAGTCTAAAGCATCACAAAAAGATTAATTTTATAAAATCAAATTTGAATAATACAATGAATTCTTTCCGATTTAATGTTTCTCACGGAGAAAGGTGGAAACTCTTCGGTTCAGAGAATTTCTTAACGGAGGACAAAGAGAATTTCGCAGTCTTTGGAATATCCAAGTCTAAATCCGACATTCAGTTTCCTAGCCATTATTCAGAATGCAATGTTGGCAATTCGGGTAGAAACAGCTCATATAGCTCAGGTTACAATTCGTTGAGTAATACACTCAGTATGCCAAACAGTGATTGTTGTTTACTGAGATCAGCAAGCGATGCAGATGGTTTGAATATTTTCAGAAATGCTTCGGCCTTCGGTATGAATAAAGAATGTTTTAAATGTACTCAAGGAAACATATTAAATGCTCATTATGATGAAGAAAATAGCAAATTGAACGAACTAATTGTTACACAAAGTAATGAAGGCTATGATAAAATCACAGATGAGGAATCGAATAAAGATTTTACTAGTACTAATGAATTATTCAAAAATATGAAGTTTGATGTTATTACTTTAGATAGGGTTTGTTCGGGAAAAATAAACGCACTAAATAACAAAAATGAATGCATCTCTAATATTCGTCGTTCGACTAGCGCGAGTAATTGCTCAAGTCCTCAGAAACTTAATGGAAATTTGTTGCAAAATATTAAACGTTTGTTGTTGACAACCTCTCTACGAAAAAACAGCAGCCAGATAAACAGTTATGAAATGAGTGATGATTTGGATCAGCATTCTTCATTTCTAGGAAAAAATAACAACAGTCAAGTTAACAGTAATGAAAAGAGTAATGATTTGGAACAGAGTTCTTTATTACGTATTAATGTTGCGGGAAGTATTAATAAAATGCGGGACGAACAAGAAAAGACAAGAATTAATTATTTAGAAAATTACCGAAATTCTAACAATGAAAGCTTGGACTTTACATGGAATGAAATAAAAAATATGGGGGCCAATGAGTTTTTGAAAAATTGCTTGCATACATCTCAAGAACAACAAGAAATATTGTCACTTTATCGACAAAACGGAGGCAAATGTTTGAGTTATCCTAACTTGACAGATTTAGATCAAGTCAAGAGTATAAATGTTACAAATGAACTTAGAAGTGCAGACGAATTTGATTTAAGAGCTATGGAAAACGGTGATCTTTTAGATTTTACAACTTTAAAACGAATAGAAAATCTGCGAAATTCTATAAAATTACCCTTACAAAATCGTCGAACATCAGAAAACCTTGATGAAGCTTTTTATGACCTCTTTCCAAGGTATACAGACAGAGCACATTCATTTAGCGATGAGGCTTTGATCAATCTGGAGAGTTTATTGGAATATGAAAGAAAATTGTCAGCCCCACAGGGTTGCTTAGGAAAGGCTAAATTTCTTTCTAAATTTCTTAATGATTTAGAGAGAAGAGAACAGATGTCTGGTACTTTGGACAACAGTTCAATCCCTACTCAGAGGTCCAATCCAAGAAAGGAAGTTAAACCCCCCAAGCGATCCAAGATGGAAAAGAAAAGTCAATCCTTTTTACAGCTTTTGGCATTGAAGCGGATTCAAGACGCTGAAAAAGAACTTGAAAAGGTGGAAAGAAGCAATAGAGTTGAAACCGAAGAAGAGCCAGAGTCGCTTCTTGAAGCATTGAAAACATACGGTTACAAAGGAGTCATATCACAGCGATTCCAAAATCAAGTTGATGAAGATGAGATAGTACCTTTGACCATAAGAAAACGCAGGGCTAATTTCTCAACGGGAAATTATTTACCTGATGTGTCATATTACCAGGCAATGGATTATGACACTACACCATATATTTATTCCACATATGACAACGATAACTTAGATTTGGAAATGCTAAATGGGATATCAATGCGATCTTTATATGACATGTATCCTAGTCCAAAGAAAAATTTACCAAGACAATACATTTATGATTGGTTAACAGCTAATCAGAACAACGAATATTCTACAACTTTTAGATCAGACCCAATGCTTGAACCAGAAATTTTGAATACCTGCCAAGAATCGGAGAGTCCTACGTATCGGACGAAAGAAAATCGGAGATCTTTAGACGAAGCATCGTCTTCTGAAGTTTTTGAATTTCCTAAAGATCCAAATGCAAATGAAAAATCTAATAACCACCTGCATTCAACAAGATACCCTTTTACAGAAGCTGATGATACTTTAGATTACGTTAGGCGAGAAAGAAGCAAGCTACATCGAACACCTTCAGCGCCTGAAAGATACGATGACTATACCACCAAATATGCTACGTTCGACAGAAACCCGCCGGAAGACAACGAAGAATTTTCCTCTTATGCTCGATCTGACAGAAATCCTCTGTTGAGAACAGCGTCTGCACCAGAGGAGGAAAAGGAAGAGTCTGTCCAAGACAGAATCTGGAGGAAGAGCTTCTATTCTAGATTCAACAATTCCGTCTTGTCCAAAAAAGAAAGATCTTCTTTTCTGGACAGAAGCGACAGCAGACTTGGGTTCAGGGACAGGTCCATGACACCTTTCGGAATCACATCAAGGGACAAACTGGAGAGAAGAAGTCTTTCGTCAAAACGAAGCAGCAAGAGAAGAAGTTCTTCGTCAAGCGATAGAACTCTTGATTCCGGACTGGAAAGAACTGCAACAAATACGACATTAACAAATGATCAAGATTTAGAACGTTAACTGAAGTAACGTCGCACGCTTGTTTGCTACATAAGTTAAGTGTTTTTTCCTCTTAAAAAAGGGTATGTAAGAATGTAGCGTAAATCACAATGTCATTGTCTTAATGAATAAACGCTTCTTTTTTCAATTTGTTTTGTAAATATTTAATGCGATGTAAAAAATTTAAATTCTAATCAGATGAACCGTTTGAATACCCCTTATTCGTATGAAAATTGACAAGTAAACAAAAAATAAACATATAAAATATAATTCAAATATTCAACTATCACATACTACAATGCTTTAAAATTGATAAATGAGGAAGACTTTATTCGTAATTAACTTCATACGATAAGAAGTTTAGCTGACTTTGTAATACATTAAAAACATTGGTTGTGCATGTTTCTCTCAAATCAATAGAATCGTCAATCTGAAAATAATTACTACAGCAAAACCCACCTAAATTTTGCAGCATTAAAATGTTCTACGCGGCGGAATCGCGTTTTAGCGTATTCTGACCCTCTGATTGGTCGCCCCTACGCGATAAGGTCCTCCCTGATATTCGTTCGCCCTGTTACGTCCAAATCGAGGAAAAAATAATTAATATTTCACTCTAACTGAAGCAAAAACAAATAAAAATAATAAAATATGCCTTGAAATAACGAATAAGGTTATTTATTGAAAGTGAAAAACATTTTTTTAAAATTCGATTCTCGCTCTCGGAAGTTAGAACTATTTACATTTTTTCCCGTAGAACATATCTATACTGCATAATTAAACTGTGGTGGAGAAGATAAGTATAGCGACCACAAATTTAGGAGTGGCGTTAGGAGTACGGGAATTTTCAAATAAGATATTTTATAGGCTTTGTGAATCTTAAAAATGTCTTTGACTTCATTAACAAAATTAAGATCACACTTAAATACTAAATAGTTATAGATTTATGGAAGTTGAAAATAATACAGGTATTAATATAATTAGGGTGAATAAATACAAACAAGATTTCACCGAATTCTGGTACTTTCTAGCTGCCACCACTATTTGGAGAATGAATTTGACAATTTTGTGGTAAAAACATAAATTCGATGCACCGCAAAAGTGCTTTATCAACAATCCAAATACTGCTGGCAGCTAGAAAATTAAAGGATTCTCTTGGAATCCTGAACCACTTTTTTTTTACCACTGAAGACCCACGGAGTATATATATAGTACGTGCTCGTTGAAACAGTTGGTTCCTAAAGTCCTGTGGGCGGTCATTGCGCAGTTTTCCACGGATACAGGTCTCTGGAGACTATTTCCCTCTCCTTCAGGGATATGTCTAAATTTCGGAGGTGGCGATAGATGGCAGCGTCTGCATGTATGTGTGTTGTGTCTGTCTTACTTGACGTAGGTTTATAAGCGGGTCTCTGACCAAGCACACAAGCATATAAAAATATATGTCCACCAGCCAACCAATTTTTGGAAGGTGTACACTATACGATCATAATATTTATCTTTGTAATTTAAAAGTAAGATCTTTTTAATTGCAGAGAGATGAAATGAAAATTTGTAAATTTCCATATTTAACTAAATGACATTTTTTTGGTAGCCTTTCTTTTTTCCTCTCTTCCAAAATATGTAACCTGCCTTTTAACTTAATAAACAATAATGTTTATGCATCTTTTAAGCATGGGCTTTTTGACCATTAATTAATATTGATAGATTTATATTTCTCACTTTGAAGCACACACGTTTATTGTTGTACAGTGATTTAAAGTTCTTTTGTGTTAAATTTTGTTCTAAAGTGTCTTCTTTTCTCTCTTGATTATTTATTTAAAAAATTGTTTCGTTATTCTCATTAGAGGTCTCTCCAAGGAGAACATTGTTTGCTGCTTGGTGTATATATAATTTTTCTCTTTTGACTCAGTATGTTTTTTAAGTTATTAAAAGTTGTTATTATTGTGGTGAATCTTATTCAATTTAATTTCTATTAACTTTCCTTGTGTGTGAGTGTGTGTGTGTTGTGACTGTTTTACTTGACGAAGGTTTATAAGCGGCTCTCTGAGCAAGCACACAAACCTGAAAATATATGTATATCAATAAACCAACCAACCTAATTGCATAAGGTAGACTGGGTACGGCAGTGAAAGTTTTCAAGACGAGTAAGACAGACACAGAAAGATTTTTTACTGTCACAAAGAGAGGAAATACACCCAGGGCGAAGGCGAGAATCGAACCCGCGCCCGTTACAGCACGCAGACTGCTGGCCTGCGATGCTTACCACTCGGCCATCCGGGCCCCTACGTATAAATAAAAAATTGTGTCCCTAAGTACAATAGTTAGCTTGGTTGTGACAGTGCCTGGGGTCGGTTGTGACAGAGTCAAAAAAGACACCAAAATGGCATCAAATCACTCTTTTTGTATCATCTTTAGAAACTATAAATTCAATATTTATAATAATAACATTTAATTCATCATTTAATTAATAAATTTAATAATTATAAATTAATTTATAATTATTTATAAAAACTCTTCATATTATCACTATCATCAAAAAAGTTAACTAAATATTTATAATTATACATTGCTGTAACCATGTCAAATACAAAACAAATAAATAAAAATGTGTTTTTTTTAAAAAAAGAAACAAAATATCTTATTTACATAAAAAAAAAATATACATGTTCTTATATAACACAAATAAATCATTTTGAGTTACATCTGTTTCGTCAACAATGTATATCCTATAGCTCATAGGTGTGTATGTACATAACAATTTGCATATTGTCATAAAAATATTGCACATTTGAAGCTTGTATCGATACAAATGTATCGTAACAAACACACGATTAATTTGGTGGTTTTTTACCACTCTTCATTATGAAATCCCACCGTTTCACTTCTATAAAAGCTTCTTCATATTTTCTTAGGTCACACTGTGCCCTTTCTGCCTTCCTCAGTTTTTTTATAGGCATCTAAAAGAAAAATAAATACATTTTACTGTGCTGTCACAACCGTACCCAGCCTACTCTTTTGCAAAAAAAAAACAATCGCCATGACAATGCAAAATAATTTGCATTCAAAGTAATCACTGTTATTTCATTATTAAAGTCTAACTTATAACGATGAAAAAATTCATTGCTCTATCTGTACACATATAATAACAGTTATGAAAAGAAATTGAATAAAAATACTTACTTTTGAGCTTTTTGACGGTGAAAAAATAACCGAGGCCTCTGGTAGGGTTAATGTCGTGCGATGATTGATGGTATACTGTGGAACATATTCAGGCAGGCATTGCAAGCTGCTGCTTACACTTTACACCCAACCCGCTATTCCTTATTATTTCGCTAATATGGGCGACTGTCACAACCGTACCCAGTCTACCCCAATAATAAACATAGTTCCTACTTGACGGGCTGTAAGGAGCCTAGTGATCCGGACCTCGGACTTCAGATCGGAAGGTTGAGAGTTCGAGACCCGGTGCCACTGAAGACTTACCGAGTGTATGCGGAGTACGTGCTCGTAAAATCTGTTGGGTCCGAAAGTCCTGTGGTCGGTCATTGCGCAGTTCACCATGGGTACAGGTTCCTGGAGAAAATTTCCCTCCCCTTCAGGGACATGTCTAAATTGTGGAGGTGAAGACAGGTGGCAACATCTGTCATATGTGTTTGTGTGTGTCTTGTGTTGTCCTACTTGACAATAGTTTATAAACGGGTCCTTGCGACCAAGCACACAAGCCTGAAAATATATGTCAAACCAACCAACCTACTTGACAAAGATCTGGATTGGTATAAAAATATTTAGGAACAATCTCCTTCAAAGTAAAAATGCTGGTTGTTTATTTTGGTAGGTCTTACTTCAACACACTCAATTTAGTAATTACAATGCACGAAGGTATTCATTTGTTTCATTTTGTGTTACAAACGTCAAACAATTTTACTACCATTAACTTACAAGATTTATAAATTCCTAACTTTTTCTGAATTAACCTTATACACATCAGTATTTTGGGTCCACATGACGTGTAATATCGCTCAATGGTAAAATAAAGAGGTAATTAAAAGTTTTTTTAAAAAAAATTATGATATATCGTCGGTAAAATGACAAAACCACGAATGTGCAAAAACAGAAAGTGCTTAGGGATGGAAAACCGTGCAACTTTAAACTGGTTTTTGGCTTCGGTAAACGGTCAAACCCCGTTCTTTAGGTGAAAAGGTTAAAACTGAAGAACCGATTTGAACTAAATCTTAATCGATTAAACTGGAAGAAAATTTTAAAACTGTTAGATAAATCAATTGATCATGACGTCTACCACTTTTTAAATTAAAAAGAAACACATTCAATTTATGGTTTAATTTTTAGCGTTTATGAAGGTAAAATGTAGTCCTATTATAAATTATTCCTTAAGATAAGGTGTTTTCTTTTGTGTTGCAATTTTTCTGTTTTTCGGGATATTCGAAAATCACACCTCTGAGATATGTTTTAAATACCGGGTGATTATAAAGAAACTTTGCCAACATCTGCGCTTCTAGAGTCCGTTCCAGTTTATAGATCGAAATAAAATTTTAAATATAGTTGTTTAGAGGTATGTGCTCGAGATTCTGTGAATTTCATGACAGTGGTGCTCACGGTTACGGTCGTAGTTTCATAAACTCGAAAATTTCAAATGGCGACGCCGGACTTTCTCCTGACTCAAAATGCTCAGCGCATTTAAAAACCTTAAATAGCGTTGAAACGGCAGCGATTTATCCAAAAACCGACGTGTTATAAATAACCCTTTAAGACCGGCCATCAGATGGCGCTGATTAAGTTTATGAACTAACTGTTGAGCGTTTTATCAAAAAAAAAATACCTTAAACAGCAAATTTACTGCAGTGCACACCTCAGTCATATGCAAATATACTGCGCGTGCACAAATCGTGTTTTGTTGGCTGGTTAAGCCATTTTTTTTCCGATAAAACTCTTAACAGTTAGTCTCATAAACTTAATCAGCTCTATCTGGTGGCCGGTCTTAGAGGGTTATTTATAACCCGTCGGTTTTTGGATATATCGCTGCCGTTTCAACGCTATTTAAGGTTTTCGCATGAGCTGAACATTTTGAGACAGCAAAAAGTAGGCGTTGTCATTTGAAATTTTCGAGTTTCTGTAACTTTAACCGTAACCGTGAGCACCACTGTCATGAAGATCACAGAATATCGAGCACATACTTCCAAATAACTATATTTGAAATCTCATCCCGATCGGTTTACTGGAACGGACTCTAGCGCAGATGTTGGCAAAGTTTCTTTATAATCACCCGGTAGTTTATTGAATTGCTCTTTTTTACATAGATTACTAAACTTTAGAATTCTCACATTATAATAAACAAAATGTTATTTGATGTCCAGTTCTTTTCAACCAGATATCTAGAATCAGAGTCCATTCGAAAAACGTAACCTAGATTTAACCCTTTAAGACTCTTTCAGATGGCGCTGATTTAAGGTTATGAGAATAAAATGTTAAGAGTTTTATCGAAAAAGTTATCATAAACAGTATTAATGCCAGTAACTCAAACTTCGTCATTTTCTATAAAAAAAATACTAGAAAAGTTGCTGTAAAAGTTGGCTTGAACAGCATCAACGCCATACTCCTAAAAAAAATTACAACGTTTTTTTTTTAAATTCGCTTTTCGTGTAATTTAATTTTTCACATCGAAAATTATTCCGGGCTATAAAGGAGGTTAAATAATTTGTTCCACAAGTGGAACGTTGGCGTATAAAATTTTTAAATAGGAGCTTTAATCAATTACTATGGAATATTTAAAGGCAAACGAAAATTTTAAGCTCTATCCGTAAAAACTCACAAAACGATTTGAAACACTGTAACCATTTTTTATAATAAAATGTCCTAAACCGGAAATTACCAGTTGTAATTGGATGTGATAAAGTTTTTCAACAAAGAGGCCAAAAATAGATTTCTGCATATGTTCATCCTATGTACCCGAATAGGCTGTGTTAAAGCTTCTCACAGAAGTTATAGAAACAGACAGACGGAATGGATCAAACTTCCTAAACCGGTTTTTCAACGAAACGGTTTTTAGTAACATTTAACTGGTAGCGGTTAAAACCGGAAGATAAAAATAACCGGTTGAACCGAGAAGCGGTTTTCGTTTTCAAAAACCGCCTATCCCTGGAATTGCACATTCGTGGTTTTGTCATTTGACCGACGATATACTATACGAAATAAAAATTAACCAAATGCTGGAAACTTTAAAAAAAGATCCTTTAATTGTACAACTTCAGATTAAGAAATAAAAATTAACCAAATGCTGGAAAGTTTTTTGTTCGAACAAATCATTTAATCGCACAATATCAGATATTTTTTAAGGTTTCCGATATTAAAAGTTATAGAAAGTTGACATAAAGAAATCAGTAGTTTGGGTACACATGACGTAATATCGCTTTATGGTTAAATAAAGATGTAATTGAAAGTTTAAAAAAAAATTACGATATATGCTCTATAAGAAATAAAAATTAACCAAATGCTGGAAACTTTTTTGTTAGAAAAAAATCATTTAATTGCACAAGTTCAGGTATTTTTTAAGATATCTATATTAAAGGTTATAGAAAGTTAAAGTAAAGAAAAGACATGTTTTAATTCAAATGTGACTTCTTGTTCCATTGACTATGGAATACACGTTCAACATTGAAATGGTCTGACACACACTCCGCCGTCATCTCGCCTCACGAAGCCATTCCTGCAGAAGCATCCGCTCCTGCACACTGCCATGCAAGATATAAAAGCATAGAGATTTCCGCAGGTTTTTTCACAGGGAGTGCCACATTCTTGGTAAACTTCGCCTTTGTTAGGGTCGCAGCAGGATCCTGTAAAAATATTTGTATTTAGAACGCAACCGTAAACAACAATGTAATAACCATTCAGAAGAGTTTCGGGAATATTTTAGGCAGCTAGTACGCCCTGCAAAACATGAAATGTTATGGCAATTTTGTTGTGTGGTAAACAAAAGTTCTGTTGTTGTTTGTTGTTTCTAATGCCACTCGGTAACCGAGCCCGGAGTAGAGGACTACCCGATTTAAGGCGAAGAGGGCGGCTTCCGTTTTTATCGAGCGCCACAAGGGAGGAAGTCCGACTGTTGCCCGTCAGCATGACACATCCGTTTTACAGGATGGTCCCTTTCACACATCCATTCTCACACACATATCGGAATTTTGATCCAGACCAAAGGCCGATAACCCCCTGATCTGGCACCCCCAGAGGTATTAATTTGGTATGGGAACGTGGAGGACTTTGTGACCACGACGTATTTAACGTGCCCCAGCCACCATTAGTCAGCACGACGGTCTTTAGCCGAGTACAAGCGCCGACCCAACGACCAGCAGAATTGTGAGCACCGCCGAGGACAGAACCCACAACCCTTCCGATGCGAGCACGACGCTTCACACGACTGAGCTACCGCGGCTCAAAAGTTCTACGCGGGATGACCCCCCCCCCCCCAAAAAAAAAAAAAAAAAACCCAACCTATTTCTCAACTGCAAGTTGCTCAAATTCAATCCAGCTAGGGACTTTAGTGTCAGCTCTTTATATATAAGTACAGGGTGGTTATAAAATAGCCCTCTCTATTCGGAGTGGTCTATAGCTTGAATGAATAATCCAAATGCAAAAAACTTTGAGACACTTACTAATCAAAAAAAAAAGGGGGGGGGGGAGAATGGAATCATAAAAAACAAACTCGTCACTTGACCAGGGTTCTAAATTACGAGGCGTAATCGGATGTGTTGTCTGTAATTAGTCATAATTGGCTACTCCTCGTAATTATAACCTTGGTCAAAAGACGAGTTTCTGTGTTATAATTCCATCTTTTTCGGAAGTAAAGAAACTCGTCTCTTGATCAGGGTTCTAAATACGAGGCGTAATTAGCTGTGTTGGCAGTAATTGGCCAAAATTGACGACTCCTCGTAATTTAGATTCTGGTCAAGAGACGAGTTTGTTTTGTATGATTCTTCTTTTTTATGATTATTTTTAGGATTCTGTCCTTTTTATGATACCATTCTTTTTCCCCCTTCTTGAATAGCAAGTGTCTAAATGTTTGATGCATTTGGGTTATTCATTCAAGCTACAGACCATTCCGAATAGGGCGCGTTATTTTTTAACCACCCTGTATTTTTATACTAATCCAAAAGACGTTTCGTGTTGAGTGATGAAAAAATTTTATTTACTTGCTTAAGGGGTCACAGGAGTCTTAAAAATGTGCAAAGAAGATACTACATAGCATAGTTTGATCTCTCTTGTAATTTTTCAACTACTCAATAAATGAGTATAATTTTTTTTATATGTAATTCTACAAGATTTATTTATTATAAAACAAGTTTTAAAATTTCTGAAACTTTAGCAAAAACTAAAATAAATGATATTAAACATGAAGGTACTTGAACACACTGTGATTAGGATTGCGCGGCAAATTGTGAGGTCAAAATTGAACAAATGACCAAGAAAATGACTTTATATTGTACAAATATGTACAAACTAGGACTTATACCTAAATTCTCAGCTCAATTTTAATTAGAAATTATTTTAAGAACTTTTTTCTAAAAAAATGAATAAAAATTTAAAAATTTTGATTTTAAATTTTTTAAAAAATAATTTCTAATTAAAATTGAGCAGAGAATTTAGGTATAAGTCTTTGTTTGTACATATTTGTACAATATAAAGTCATTTTCTTATTCATTTTTTCAATTTTGACCTCACAATTTGCCGCGCAAGCCTAATCACAGTGTGTTCAAGTACCTTCATGTTTAATATCATTTATTTTAGTTTTTGCTAAAGTTTCAGAAATTTTAAAACTTGTTTTATAATAAATAAATCTTGTAGAATTACATATAAAAAAGTTATACTTATACATTCAGTAGTTCAAAAATGACATGAAAGATCAAACTATGTTTTGTAGTACCTTCTTAGCACATTTTTAAGACTTTTGTGACCCCTTAATGGTCGTTAATCCTTTCAATCCCAACTTTTTATATTTTATTCTAGTTCGGTTTTGAATTAACGTCGCACTAGAGCTGCACGAGGGCTATTGGCGACGGGCGTCGTATTTTAGAACCACAGTCAGGTGACGAGCCAACACCTGAATAGGCACCCAACGCAACCGTTAAGGGCGACATCGTACGCAGCGTTAGGACTTTGAAGGATATTTAACGTGCACTCCCTTATACGGGGTATTATCCGTCGGACATTTTTGGCTGCACGGGCCGTTTATAGGTCGGCAGCTATTTCGGCGATGCCCGGACCCGAACCTGGGACCTTCCGCATGCTAAGCGAGTGCTTAACCGACTGGGTTCCCCAGCCCCTATATATTTTATTCTAAAAATCTAAAACTTGTGAAATATACTCATTAAATATAAATAGTTAAAACTCAATTTAAACATTTAAAAATACAAACATGGAGTATTTAAATCCAATTCATTAAATGTATTTTTTCATAATGAGTGCTTTTACCATGTTTCATATTTTCATTTAAGTAAAACAAACATTATTTAGTCCTTCAAAAGACATGATTCTTCTATCTACCGATACAAAAAATAATATAACTTTATTCAAAAGATGAACTGAGAATGACTGTTTTTCTAAAAAACGACGCCCGTTGGCAATACCCCTGTAGCTCTAGTGCGACGATAATTCAAACCCAACCAAACCAAAAACTAACTGAGAATTTAATAAACTTTATTTGAAACTAGCAGTATGGTCCCGCCTTACTGGGAACCCGTTAACTTCGTATTGCTTAATTTTAGAGGCATGCTTACTTGTGAAAATACACTCAAAATCAAAACAAAATTAAATTCGTGTTGGCGCATGCACACTTAAAAAAGCAAACACTAATAGAGGATGAAGTAACCTTAGGGCGAGCGCATAACTCAACCAAACTCAATCAATCAAACTAATAGAGGATGGCGTCAAGTCCCCGTTACGGCCCGGTCCATGTATTTTCAAGCCCTGTTATGGCCCCGCAATTCCCCGCAATTCCATTTTTTTTAAACTAATTATATTAATTAAAAATTACAATCAAATATGAAAAAACTAAGCCTCAGGTGCACACGTAGGTATTAAAAAGAACCTATATTAAAAATTTCGAATTTTTTAGAGCAGTCTAAGTAGGTTTTTTGCGATCCACAGACATACACACAGACAGACACACACACACACACGGGCAGACTCTTTCTTTTATTATTATAGATAAGTGTGAGTTTAATTTCGTGAGAAAAAATATTGAGAATTTAATAAACTTTATTTGAAACTAGCAGTATGGTCCCGCCTTACTGGGAACACGTTAACTTCGTATTGCTTAATTTTAGAGGCATGCTTACTCGTGAAAATACACTCAAAATCAAAACAAAATTAAATTCGTGTTGGCGCATGCACACTTAAAAAAGCAAAACAAACTTAGGGCGAGCGCATATCTCAACCAAACTCAATCAATCAAACTAATAGAGGATGGCGTCAAATCCCCGTTTCGGCCCGGTTCATGTATTTTTAAGCCCTGTTATGGCCCCGCAATTCCACGTGGATGACGTTTTTTTAAAACTAATTATATTAATTAAAAATCACAATCAAATATGAAAAAACTAAGCCTCCGGTGCACACGTAGGTATTAAAAAGTACCTATATTAAAAATTTCGAATTTTTTAGAGCAGTCTAAGTAGGTTTTTTGCGATCCACAGACATACACACAGACAGACAGACACACACACACAGGCAGACTCTTTCTTTTATTATTATAGATAAGTGTGAGTTTAATTTCGTGAGAAAAAAATATTGCAAGCGGATCCGAACGGAATTATTGGGAGTGAAAGGGTTGAATAGTTTTTATTGGGTTTCTTGGGGAAACCTGGAACTCACAAAAAAACGATATGAACTTGAAAAAGCCAGGAAAGTATCTGGTATATTTTATACATTCACTTTCGGAGACATATGAAATGCTTCCGCGATTGCTTTTATGCAAAAAAAAGTAAACAAAACTTAATGCAAAATTCTCATATTGCATTGCAATTGAGTTTCCTGCTAACTAACTCAAGTGAAACAACAAACTTGCTATTAGCAAAGCGTTAAGGGGTCTAAGGAGTCTTAAAAATGTGCAAAGAAGGAACTACAAAGTCTAATAGTTTGATCTGTCATGTAATTTTTTAACTACTCAATATACAAGTATAATTTTTTTATATGTAATTCTACAAGATTTATTTATTATAAAACAAATTTTAAAATTTATGAAACTTTAGCCAAAACTTAAAAAAATGATATTAAACATAAAGCTATTTTAACACATTGTGATTAGGCTTGCGCGGCAAATTTTGAGGTCAAAATTGAAAAAATGACCAAGAAAATGACTTTATATTGTAAAAATATGTACAAACTAGGACTTATACCTAAATTCTCAGCTCAATTTTAATTAGAAACTATTTTAAGAACTT
Source organism: Hylyphantes graminicola (assembly GCA_023701765.1). Lineage (NCBI taxonomy): Eukaryota > Metazoa > Arthropoda > Arachnida > Araneae > Linyphiidae > Hylyphantes > Hylyphantes graminicola. The sequence goes on along the minus strand of CM043118.1, from coordinate 47,872,889 downwards.
TTTTTCTAAAAAAATTAATAAAATTTTTTAAATTTTGATTTTGAATTCATTTTTAAATAATTTCTAATTAAAATTGAGCTGAGAATTTAGGTATAAGTCCTAGTTTGTACATATTTTTACAATATAAAGTCATTTTCTTGGTCATTTTTTCAATTTTGACCTCAAAATTTGCCGCGCAAGCCTAATCACAATGTGTTAAAATAGCTTTATGTTTAATATCATTTATTTTAGTTTTGGCTGAAGTTTCATAAATTTTAAAATTTGTTTTATAATAAATAAATCTTGTAGAATTACATACAAAAAAATTATACTTGTATATTGAGTAGTTAAAAAATTACATGACAGATCAAACTATACTTTGTAGTTCCTTCTTTGCACATTTTTAAGACTCCTTAGACCCCTTAAGTGTTACGTTTCCGTGCACATCAATACTTTATTGTCAGTGGTTAAAACCTTTCCACAATAACGACATTGAAGGACTCATTTGTGAATAAAATGCAAATTAACCAATTATACCATTGACATAATATCATTGACACCTTCCTTACCAAATGAAAAAAAAATTATTTAAAAAATGATATTTAATTAATATTCTTACAAATTTTGTTCTTTGTGTTTCATAATTGAAGAGCTTAATGAAGAACGTGCTAAGTGACAAAAAGTTGAAAACGAGAAAATGAGCTTTAAAGATTTTAGTTTGTACTAAAATCGGTGACTTGTACTTAAACGGTACTTGCGAACGCTAATAAAAGGAAGTTAACTTCAAGTTTAGGAAAAAGGGTATGGTAATTGCCTATATATTCCAGCTTGTGTGCTTGTTCAGAGAACCGCTTATAAGCTTTCGTCAAGTGGGACAGACACAAAAGAGTTTTTACAAGCACAAGAGACACACAAAGAAAGGGCAACACAAACACATAGACAAATAACAACATTTATTAACGGCCACAAACATCCATGCCTGTACGGGATTGGAACCGAAACCAGCAGCTCCAAAGGCTAGCATCTTATTGATTGAGCCACCGGGGCGGCTGTTTTTTTAAAGACTTAATGTTTTAGTGGGCAATGAAAAAGGGAAAACTTGTTATCGTTAAAGGATGGAATAATATGTTCATTGACACAAAAATCTCAAGTCTTCCCAAAATATCACTTAGCACGTTCTTCCACTACGCTCTTCAATTTGTCCTGGTACTATAGTATTCTTTTGTCTTATATTTTTATTATTAAGACAAACTGAAACCTAGAAAAATGTCTTAACCTAACACGCGTCCTACAGTTTAGCTACTGGGAATAAAAGGATTAAATATAGTATTATTATTCTTACCTATACGGTTATGTAGTAAGCTATTTCCGGAGTAGAGTAGTAGGATATAGTAGGAAATAAAAAATATACTTTTGCTAAATTTTACTCAAAGTTGACTCAAAGGTCTTTCCAAAAACTAAATATGTAAATTTTTAAGTGCTCAAAGTTATAAAAACAAATAAAATCATAAATCATAATCCTATTGAGTTAAGCTAAATTCCACATATGAGTTAAAACTGTACTAGTGGTATTATTGGATAAACTATTGGGAGATTAAAGTACATTGGACTTGGTAGAAGTACATTGGCTTTACCTAAGCTCGACCAGTGTAGGGCTTCAGAGAGAAACTCGTAATACAATTATGGTTGCAATTTAAAAAGTGCAGGAATTATTTTTGTCACCATTCAATATACTACACACTAACAGGAGCACAAAGACGGGAGAACATAGGTTTTTTTTCATATAGTTTTTAGCGCGTTTATCTTGTCCAAGTTCATATCTTTTAAAATCACACATTTTAAATAAATATGAGGAAAGAAACATATACTATCGTACTATTATTATTTGTTTTCATATTAAACTTACATTTAAACCATTAAAGCAACATTAAAATCATCGACAACAAAAAAAGATTACGATCTATCTTTTTTTTTGTTCGTCAAAACCTGAGTGTTCCAAGGTTCAACATTATCATTGAAATTAGGATAAAAATATAGGTTGATGTGCTTAAAAATTATAAAAAATCTATCTGGTCCTTGAATAGTCTATACAATGTACATGTTTACACGTGAACAAAATTTTAATTTAGAAAAGTGAAAGAAATTACTTAGTAAAGCTACTTTAAATACCTTTAAGGTATAATAATTTTAACAAGAAGTTCCTAAAGAACTAAACTAGCCTACTTTTCTCTTACTTAAATACTTACTAAAATTATTATCGTGAAAAAACTAGGTTCACAAGAGAAAGTGACATCAACAACCTTTTCTACATTAAATGTATATACATTAGAATAAATTTCACTAAACACAGCATCCAGGAATAATTTCTTCTTTAAGTCAAATCAATTATTTTCATTAATTTTCTATCGCCAATAAAACAAATATTACTTATCGTCCGCATGATTTATTTGCAGTTATAAATAAATAAATATTTAATTATTCGTAGAACAAAAACCATAAAACTACTCCAAAATTCACTTAAAATAGGAAATGTAAATTAACAAGTAGGTTTGTAACAGAATCTGTCACTTAACCCGCTACCAAACAACAGTTTGTTTAACAGGTAAAAAGGCGTCAAACACAGCATTCATTCTTTATTAAATATTTACCCGCCAAATTCGGCTAGTTTCATTTATTTTATTTCGAAAATTAAATAATTAATACTTAAATCGTTTGCAAAAATTTATATTTCAAAGAATAAATATTTAATATTTTTCGCTTTTAAATGGAATGAAAACATTTCTAACCAACATACAAATAATGTCGTAGTGAAATATATTGACGTCTTTTAAACTGATACATGTCGCAAAAATAAATATATTTTAATTTATTGTCTAAAAGAATTGAAGTTTCTCGCGCGATTGCTGCGATGGCAATGGTGATTAAATTCTAATAAAAATGGCTTCCTATACTTTTTAAAGGAGCATTAAACTTTGCAGTTTTTAAAATGATTGAAGTACTTAGAATTCGAAATCTTTTCTGAAATTTTCAATGTATTCTCATTTCGATGCGCTGAATTTTTTGACGTATCTCACTTGTTCGTAGCATTTTTAGTTTACAACAGCGATTTAAATGAATCGAAATTGAATTTCAATGCTAGTTCAATGGAAAATTCGTCGACAAATAGTAGATTTATGTCCGTCCGATCGTATATACAGACGGACAAAAAGTATATGAAAGTTGGGTCTCTGAGGTTATACCTTTCTAATAAAAAAAAGAATTTTTAAGATCAGATTGATAGAACTGATTTTGGAAGGGGGGTACAGACAGTAAGACAGACGGACGGACGGACATTGACCGCATGTCAATACCTACATTTTTATTTTTTTTTAATTCTTCGAATTAAAAAAAAGAAAAGTAGGCTAAAAATCATTCTTTTACCTGTAATTGCACTTTTCATTGAAAATTGAAGCTGTTTTGATACTAACGCAAAGCTTTTTTGCTTAGCTTTCGCACTTTGCGCCTTAAAATACAGGGTGAGGCAAACAAAACCGGCCCCGAGATGGAGATTAGAATACGACAGAAATGTTGCCAAGTCTAAAACCAATACAAAAACAGGCTTACTCACTGAAGCTATTGATCGCTTCAATATTAAGCCCAAGCAAACGCTTGGCGACTTATTTGCCGGCAACTACGCTACGCTTTTAAGGGATCATAGGAGTCTTAAAAATGTGCAAAGAAGGTACTGCAAAGCATAGTTTGATCTTTCATGTAATTTTTTAACTACTCAATTTAAAAGTATATTTTTTATATGTAATTCTATAAGCTTTATTTAATATAAAGCAAATTTTAAAATTTATGAAACTTTAGCCAAAACTAAAATAAATGATATTAAACATAAAGCTATTTGAACACATTGTGATTAGGCTTGCGCGGCAAATTTTGAGGTCAGAATTGAAAAAATGACCTAGAAAATGACTTTATATTGTACAAATATGTACAAACAAAGACTTATACCTAAATTCTCAGCTCAATTTTAATTGGAAATTATTTTAAGAACTTTTTCTAAAAAAAAATAATAAAAATTTTAAAATTTTGATTTTAATTTTTTTAAAAATAATTTCATATTAAAATTGAGCTGAGAATTTAGGTATAAGTCTTTGTTTATACATATTTGTACAATATAAAGTCATTTTCTTGGTCATTTTTTCAATTTTGACCTCAAAATTTGCCGCGCAAGCCTAATCACAATGTGTTCAAATAGCTCTATGTTTAGTATCATTTATTTTAGTTTTGGCTAAAGTTTCATAAATTTTAAAATTTGTCTTATATTAAATAAATCTTATAGAATTACATATAAAAAAATTATAGTACTTATATATTGAGTAGTTAAAAAATTACATGAAAGATCAAACTATACTTTGTAGTACCATCTTTGCACATTTTTAAGACTCCTATGACCCCTTAAAAGCTAGTTGAAATGGAATATAAACAAGGTTAGTAGAGCTGATCAAGATTTAGTGATTATTTGATTGTTTCGATCGGTATTTATCCTAGAGAATCGGACCTTTTTGTATTTGGTAATACAAAACATTCTAAATTGATTGCAAGACCCTACATTTGCATTATGGGACGTCTTCATACAATACGAACTAAGATCTGAATTCGCCACTAGTCTATGAGTAGCTCTAATGTGAAGCTAATCCGATCCAACCAATGCAAAAACATTTTTCAGGCGGCTTCAAGAGTTTTTCTCGCCAAGCATTTTAACGTATTCCCATCTCTAGCTCGGGGCCGGTTTTGTTTGCCTCACCCTGTATAATGTATAATACCCGTAGTAAAATATTAATATTGTGATACTCATATGACTTTTGTTTTACAGAAAAAGTTTCATATATGGTAAAAAAATATATTCTCAATTCTCTATAATCTTATATTCTAACATTTCAAATATTTTAACATTTGGATGCAAAATTAGTATAATATTATAATAGAAAGTGTGGAGAATGTGCTTTTAAGAACATAAAAGCCAATTCAAAAATTGTAATTCAATAATTTCCTTACTGTACGTTTAACTTTCTTTATAATTCTGATATAAAATTTCCACTGTGTGTTTACCTTTATATATTACATCTAGTTGGATTATTAATCAAGGACAAAGGCAGCTGTCAGCAAAATAAGTATAATATCTAACATAAAAGCCAATTCAATAATTGTAATTCAGTAATTTAATTACTGTACGTTTCACTTCCTTTATAATTCTGATATAAAATTTCCACGCTGTTTACAGTTATATATTACATCTAGTTGGATTATTAATCAAGGACAACGGCAGCTGTCAGCAAAATAAGTATAATATAATAATAGAAAGTATGGAGAATGTGTTTTTAAGAACATAAAAAGACAATTCAATAATCAAAATATATTTTTAAGTCATGATTATTGACAAATATTTATAAGCAAAAAATTAGCATTTTATTACCTCTTTCAACACAAACTCCTACCACAACGACAATAAGCATCAGAAAAGAGAAAATTTTCATGTTGTTTCGACGTTTGTAATTTCCTTACTGTACGTGTAACTTTTTTTGTAGTTCTGATAAAAAATTTCAAAGGTGTTTACCTTTATATAGTATATCCAGTTGGGTTATTAATCAAGGACAAAGGCAGCTGTTAGCTGTAAAAAAGCAGTTATTGTGAGTTTCAAGAGAGACGATTTGCTAATGCAATATGATGAAACTAATAAAAAAGCTGCAAATAAGGAAAAACGTCAAACATCATCTATAATAGTAAAAATGAAGTTTTGTGTGTATGTATGTATGTATGTATGTATGTATGTATGTATGTATGTGTCTTATAGATTTAAAAACTAGACATTTGTTTGACTCGTAACTTGGCACAAATGCGTATTTTATACTTAAGTTACGAATAAGGAACTTTCAGAGCTCAAAATGTTCTATTTTTAAAGAAAATTAGAATTTCCTGAAAAAACTACACCACTTTGGCTCACTGTTTCGAAATGTCTAGCTTTGTGCACGCGTCTGATATTGAAATTATAATGTAAAAGTCGGCTTTTTTTCACGCAATTATAAAAAAACAATCAAACGTACTAAATGATAAGGCATTATTGTCAGTTAGGAATACGTTATGGGTCTATTATTTTTGTGGTTTGTTTTTTAACTTAAAAATTTTATTCATTTTCGAATCTTTCATATTATTCTAATATATTTATTAACCTGTAAATGGCAAGAAATAAACACATAATTTGCTTCACATTGTCCCTTTCCTTGGACGGGACAACAGTCAGGTACACACGCATACCTAACCAGATCGATTTTAGGAGCTCGTGAATTAACCCGTATCATAACAACAATTAAACATACTAAATGATCCGGCATAATTATTATTTAGGAATATGTTATGGGTCTATTGTTTTTAATAAAATATTTGTAATTTTTATAAGTTTTATTACTTTAAGTTTTAGATTTATAAGTTTTCGCTTTTACCTCATTCTAATCTTTTTGATTGACTTCTAGATGACAAGAAAGAAAAATTATATCATTCAATGCTAAAATATAATTTTTTTGTACTGGCCCTACATTTCAAAGAGACAACGGTCAGTACACACACACACACATAACCAGTTCGATTTTTGGAGTCCGTTTTAGGAGCCCTTGAATTAACCCGTATCATAACAACAATTAAACGTACTAAACGATCCGGTCTTCTTGTCATCTGAAAATACGTAATGGGTTTTTTGTTGATTTGTGGTTTTTTTTTATCCAAAAATTTATTCATTGAAAAAATACGTGTAAGTTTTCGCTTTTACAATACTCTTATCTTTTTAATTAACCTCTTCATATGAAGAAATCATATTTTTTAATATTAATATGTAATTTATTTTATACTGGCCCCTTTCTTGATGGTAATATGGTCGATAACATACATAACCCCCAAATCGATTTTAGGAGCCCTTAAACTAACGAGTATCACAATAACAATTAAACGTACTTATTGATCCGGCATTATTGTCATTTAGGAATACGTTATGGGTCTATTGTTGCTTTGTAGAGTATCAAATATTAAATTCCAATATTTCAATTATCCAATAATTTGATAATTTAAATCGTTATCAATATGATTTTCTGAATAAGGTACCACCGTTGCGATTATTTTACTATGTAATCAATAATTTAAAGATTAGTTAACATACCGTTCCATTATCTACCCAAGTAGCACAATCCACTTAAATTACTCTTTTTCAGACCCACAATCATAGTTAATAAAATTAATAACAACTGGAAAAAACGTTAGAGCTTCAACAATATTTTTTAAAAGCATATTTTTAAAGTCGTAAGTCTTGATGTTAAATCTGAGTTGAATCTATTACGTCATTTCTTGTCGTAATCATAACCCCTTATGTATTAAGCACTTTCATCTTTCACATAACCATATAAATAGTCTTCATTTCGTCAAATCATTTCAACAAATTAATTAGGGTATCATTGGCTTGTGAGGTATTACATGCCTGCCTCAGAAGCTCAAGTTCGCGGATTCAAGCCCCAAATGAGTCAGCAGATTTTTCACGATAGAAAATCGTTGGCAAGCATGTCATATGATTATGCAGCATATAAAAGATTCCTTTAGTATCCATTTGGCTTAGGTTCATACTTGAACATACACAGAGAGCTCCGAATCTTTGTAATCTGAAAGTCAAAATTAGTAGTTGGCAAGATGGTGCCACAAAATTCTCAGTTCTAGGTCTTGGGAATATGCCGATTCTGCGAAAAGATTGACCCGCCTAAAAAGCAGTTTCGTTAAAAAAATTAGGCTCCTAATACAACTTCATGGGTACAGAAATGATAGAATGGCTTGTCTGTTCATTGGCAAGCTTCAAAATTTAATGAAGGGCTGCTATATCTATCGAGTTATATGAAATGCTTACTATTTGGGCATTTTCGTTTCAAGTCATGAAAATAATTTCAGAAATCTATGATTCTGGGTTTCCATATAAAAAAAAATCCTCGATCGCTTGGTAATTGTTCAGCTTTTGGAGATGTTTCTAACACTTTATATATGAAGCACTTGTCATTTTCATTAACTTCATTCTCATGAAAAAATCGTTAAAAAAAATCATTTACGTCCGCTACCACATTTTAAAGCGTCATAACACCATCTTTCTTGTGCTACTTGGGTCTGAGAATGAATGTGTGTGTGTTGTGTGTGTTTCGGCACCCTATGGTATGGTATGGTATGATACATATATATTACAGCTTGTGTGCTTGTTCAGAGAACCGCTTATAAGCTTTTGTCAAGTGGGACAGACACAGAAAGTAATTTTTACAGTCACAAAGAAATGAATAACACATAGACAAATAACAACATTTATTGACAGTCACAAACATCCATGCCTGACCGGGATTCGAACCCGACCTCAGCAGCTCCAAAGGCTAGTACACTAACCATTCCGCCACCGAGGCGGCTCGGCACCCTATTTTGAGCTCCATTTTGGGAAGTAAAACCTTTGCACACGGTACTTATCTTTGCACCCGAATCCTTCAAAATTACGAACTAAAACTAAAGTTTCTGTCAATCAAATTTCTCACCCAATAGTATAATTTTTTATATATTCTTTTAACCAATCCCTGCATCATAAAGGCGGGACAAATTCATTCCCAGTGAGATTCGAACCGAACAACACATCACTTTTGCTCCAACTTTCAGGCCAAAAGAACCTGTGTGTCATTTGATCCAAATTTACTTGTTATCTATTTTTATGTAGTTTAGTGCTGTGGTCGTTATATTAAAATGTCCTAAAAACCTTCTGATCATCTTCAACTTATTTCTCTACAACAACACCGGTCACCTCGCCTCATTGGTGACCCGGACGCATTATTATTAAACAGAAATACAAAATTACGACACCAATATTAAACACCAAAAGCTCCCACTTTGCCTTATCTTATTGGTATATTGTAGAAAAAAACAAGATGGTTATCAGATAGGATATGTTAATTATTACACAAAGTTCTTCGACATTCATACCCATTAATCATGAAGTAAAAATTAGAAAGAAAAATCGTTGACCATCGCAGTAATCATATAGAATGAACATTTAGCTGTTTGCAACTGTTGAAGCGTTTTAATAAGGTAATCGTTCTATTTCCTTCAAAGAAAGTAAGAAAGAGTAATCAAAGCTCCATATATTATAGTAAAGCTTATAAGCTTAGCGGTTTTACTACAAGATTCAATCATTGGAAAACGAGATGCTACATTTACTTACGTGATCTAAAGAAATGCTCCAATCTCCATCGACTATTGTATTGATCTATTTAAATTTTTTTAAACATTTTTTTTTATTTTATTTTACTTGATTATCAATAAGGTTTCAGCTGAATAAGGAGAAAGACATGTTTTTTCAATTGCAAATAGCATTTATTAATATAAAAACACTAACAGAAATGTAATAATCTCGAACATATATATATATACATAAAACTACATAATACAAACTAACTAAATGTGTCAACTTTATAGTTCATTATTAAAACACCACAGCACATTATTGTTCTATAGATATACAACACATAGCCATCACCACGCAGAATACCACTAGGATTAACCATTTGATTAACTAGGGATAAATCAAATACAGACTTACTCAAACGCCCCGAGGTGAAATTCAACCAGGTACGAAGGGTTCAACTCCATATTCACGATGCGTATTGGCCAAGTTACACAAACAGCTAGTAAGAATGTGTTAGACCTAAGCTGCATCTTAAAACAAAATGTTTTGGGGTTTATAACCTCATCAACTTCTATTGAACTTGATCCTTTTTTGTTTTCAAATCTTTGGTTGTCCAGGCTTAATTTTTTCTAGAACTTTAACTCAGCAAATTCCATTGAACTTGGTCTTTTTGTTGATTTCACTTCTTTTGTAGGCCAGACCTTTTTTTGTAAGAACTTGGCCCTCTTTTACAGAGATGTTTTTGTTGGGATTTCACTTCTTTTTGTAAGTGGGAACACACAGTGAAGTATAATGAATAATGTGTTTAGTGAATAGGCAGTATCCTAATAAAATAAACATAGGATGGAGATTTACACTGCGGCGAGTACAATATTTACAATTCCTGTTTAAAAGAAATATATATTGGTGGCAACAAGCAGTAAAAATAGTTTATAACTTTTTAAGTATATTTTGTAACAACAATTGAATTAACGTCGCACTAGAGCTGAAACCAAACAATATCTATAGTGAAATTATTTCCTGTTCTGACTGCTTTTTAAACAAGAAGTTCTAAAAGAACTAAAATAGCCTACTGATGTCCTGTCACTTTAATACTCACCGAAATTCTTAGAGAATAACAAGTAGGTTTGTAATAGTAACTGTCACCTGGAACTGCTTCCACACAAAATTTATACACCTTAGAAAAAAATAGCCAAACACAACATTTAGTTGTAATTTAAACTTTTATAAGCATGCCTTTCCAACAAAAAAAAGAATTTTTAAAAGTGGACGATTAGAACCGAAAGAATGACAGACCGTTTTATAAAGGACAGACGGACAGAAAAAAGTACAGACAAAAAATCAAAAAGTTTGAAATATAGGTGTTTGATGTCATACCTTTCGAACAAAAAAATAATTTTTAAAATCGAGCGGTTAGAACCGAAAATATGACAGACCTTCTTATAAAGGACAGATTGACAGACGGACAGAAAAACGTACCGACAGACGGACACAAAGTATGAAATATGATGCCATAACTTTATAAAAAAAGATTTTTTAAAATCAGACGATTAGAACCGAAATTATGACAGACCGTCTTATAAAGGACAGACGGACAGAAAAACGTACAGAAAAAAATCAAAAAGTTTGAAATATAGGTGTTTGATGTCATACCTTTCTAACAAAAAATAATTTTCAAAATCGGGCGGTTAGAACCGAAAATATGACAGAAATTCTTATAAAGGACAGATTGACAGACGGACAGAAAAACGTACCGACAGATGGACACAAAGTATGAAATATGAAGCCATACATTTATAAAAAAAAGTTTTTTAAAATCGGACGATTAGAACCGAAATTATGACAGACCTTCTTATAAAGAACAGACGGACGAAAAAGCGTACAGACGGACGGACAAAAAGTATAAAACATAGGTCAAGCCTTTGATATATGTCATTTCTTTCTAACAATTTTTTTTTTTAAATCCGATGGTACTGTTTGAAAGATTCTGTTCAAGAAATCGTCACTTGACCACGATTTAAAAAATACGAGAATCGCCGCCAATAACCCTTATGTAGCTCTAGTACAACGTTACTGCAAGCAAAATCTTTAAAAAAAAACATTTGCCCGTTGTGAAGCATTGGTTCCAACCATTACTCATACGTAGCCCTTGTGCGATGTTAATCCTACCTCCAAACAACCAATGGCTCTTTATAAAACATGGTGCTGGTTGCCAGCTCAGGTTGACACATTAAATTAGTAATATCGTGTGCTAAATCCCACACATGAAAACCTTTAACGTATCTGAAGGCAAATAACTATTTGAATTGTTGGCGACGACGTTTAATCGCCGCTGGTATATCAGCGTATGGAGAGCATTGCAACTGCTTATGAAAAAGGGCGCCAATCAGTTTACGCCCAACCCCGGGTAAAATCTTCGAATTTCGGATTTTTCCTGTTATATGCATGCTCTATTCTATAAGTGTTCCAATTTTCGTAACTCCATAACAAGCCGTTGTACCTAAACATTATGATCGCCCGTCAGTGAATCAGTCAGTCAGTCAGTGAGTGAGGGACATATTTGTCGTTTTTCTGGTTCATTTATCTCTGGCTTAAATGAATTTCGAACGCTGGAAATTTTTTTCTAGGTTAAGTCTCACTAGGACACCCAGAAAAAAGTCTAAACTCGAATCTAAAGTGCGTAGAAGAAAAGAACTGGGTCTCCAAAATTATGCCGAAATGGTCCCAGTAAAGGATAGTCAGTGCCGCCTTCGTTATGAACTTGGCGATGCACTGCCGTGCATCCAGATACTTTATTCACAAAATTAATTCATAAAACATTGGTTCAAAATCAAAAGAAATCATTTCAATAAAATAAGATTTATTAAACAATAAATTTTATCTTTTACAAACTAAATAAAACATTAATATATCATTCTAAAAAATTGAAACATCAATATAACATCAATGAAACATCATATAACTTCACATAACATCAATGAAACATCATATAACTTCACATAACATCAATGAAACATCATATATTTTTAGTCATAATTATTTTCTTTACAATAGGCCAAAACTACGGATGAAAATAATTAATTAAAACTCATAGCAGAATTTTAATTCTACTTTTTAATAATCTTTAAAGTAATGTATTATTAATATTCTATAGTTGTTTATTGTATAAATAAAGTATTAAATGACAACAATTTAATAATTTATTTTAAGCATTTAAAAATTCAAATCTTCTCAGTTTCATTTGTTGAGAATTGGCAAAACTTATACAACACACAAAAATTACTTTTCAATAAACAACAATCTTTTTAACGAGACTGATAATTGGTTTATTTGATTGAAAAAGGACTTTTTTTTGCTGGAATAGCTGTCAAACTTGAGAAAATTCACCTAAAAGAAGAAATATTGTAATTAAAAAAAATATGAGTTACTTAAAATATCATAGAGAACTTTTATTTAAATATACAATTTTGGTTCACTGTTGGAAAAAGAACATTGTGCCAGTCAGATGTTCAGAAAAACTATCTTTTTTAGATAAATTTCAATGACGTAGTGGTAGTGTAATAAAAGCTTGTTCGTTTTTTTTAATAACGGACATGGCCCTTCAAAACTTTCTGCAAACTTATCGTGGGCAACAATAAAATTAAAAAATGTGTCTAATATTTTTACTCAAAGAACATAGTTGAAATTTTCAACATAATTAAAAAAAATGTCGAGCAACCCAACCTTCATTACTCTTTAAAAAAAAAAAACATGTATCTTTTCTAATATATAGTGGTTCGGGGTTAACCTTTATTCTGCTGCAACACAAGCGATGTAAAAGATATATAAAGTTAATGAATTTTTTTTATTATTTTAAGATTTGACAGCCTCGACCCTTTCCACTTATAACTGTATAGATGTCATAGAGTTAAGAGGAATCTTTGAATTTCACTTCTTGAAAATCGTAATGGTATAAATACGGAGAATGTTCGTAAGTAAATTGCAGTCACAATTTTAATAAAAGGTTACTAGTTTTTGTGTTACTTTTATTTTGAATGAAAGGAGCACATGTCATTAAATTAATTTGTTTTGTGAAAATCACAAATTTAGTATTTTTAATAACTTTTTTAAGTATGTAAAATTTGGAGAACGCGTTAAGTTCTAAATTTAACGTAACACAAAACTCTCTAACGAATAAAGATAGAGCATAAATTCTTTGAAAGCGTACAGAGAATGAACTTTTTCATTTCAATTTGTACTGTTATAAAAGTTTTATCGTAAATAGTACTTATATTTTTTAGAAACTTTCTTCCAAAAGTTACACATAAATGTAAGTACATTTGTAACAACCCTGTGACCTAATAACCCTGTTCCTTTGCTCATGATAAATTAGCAATGGTGCTTGGTGGGGTGATAGTGTAAACATCTGGTTCAAAGGCAGGGATCTTATATCTCCGTATCTTATATCGATACATTCTACATTTCTATAGATAGTATGTTATGATAGGTACATATATATTCTAGCTTGTGTGCTTGCTCAGAGAACCGCTTATAAGCTTTCGTCAAGTGGGACAGACACATAAAGAGTTTTTACAAGCACAAGAGACACACAAAGAAAGGACAATACAAATGCATAGACAAATAACAACATTTATTGACGGTCACAGACATCCATGCCTGACCGGGATTCGAACCCAATCCCAGCATCTCCAAAGGCTATCATCCTAACGATTGCGCTACCGGGGCGGCGTTTTCCATAGAGTTAAGAGGAAGATAGAGATGCTGCCGGACAAAAACCAGTACAAAACAGGTTAGCTAACGGAAGCCATCGATCCCTTTGTAGTAGCCGCCCCGGTGGCCCAATCGTTAGGATGCTAGCCTTTGGAGCAGCTGGGATCGGGTTCGAATCCCGGTCAGGCAAGGATGTTTGTGACCGTCAATAAATGTTGTTATTTGTCTGTGCGTTTGTGTTGTCCTTTCTTTGTGTGTCTCCTGTGCTTGTAAAAACTCTTCTGCGTGTCTGTCCCACTTGACGAAAGCTTATACGAGGTTCTCTGAACAAGCCCACAAGCTGGAAAATACACGTACCTACCATACCTTTGTAGTAAGTCCGAACAAATGCCCTCGGCGAAGTGGGTGAGGCAAATAAAAGCAACCCCAATGTGGAGATAAGAAATACGATTGAAATGATGCCAAGTCAAAAACCATTACAAAAACAGGCTTACTAACTGAAGCTATTGATCGCTTCAATATTAAGCCCAAACAGAGGCTTGGCGAATTATTTTCCGGAAACTACGCTATGGTTGGAGAAGCTAGTTGAAATGAAATCTAAACAAGGTTTGTGGAGCTGATAAAAAAAAGGTTCCCACTAGTGATTATTTCGGTCATTGTTTATCCTAGAGAATCGGACCTTTCTGTTTTTGGTAATACAAAACATGCTAAATTGATTGCAAGACCCAAAATTTGCCTTAAGGGACGGCTTCATAAAATAGGAACTAAGATCTGACCCTAGTCTATGAGTAGCTCTAATGTGAAGCTATCCCGATCCAAAAAATGTAAAAACAGGTTTCAGACGGCTTCAAGAGTTTTTCTCGCCAAGCATTTCAACGTTTTCCTATCTCTAGACCGGGGCCGCTTTTATTTGCCTAATCCTTTATTTGGTGCTATTCTACAGAGGAACTTGCATAGGCTTCTATTACCTCGACTAGGCGATTTTCGACTTCTAGTAAAAAATTATTTAATTACAACGCATTTTCGTACCCGTGAAGGAAACTACTACCATCTTGTTTAAATCCACATCTCGGTTACATATTACAATTGGCAATTAGTCCTTATTTTACTAAATAAACTGATCTAGAGTGCATCGAAACTTACGATTTTTAAAGAAAAAAATGCAACCTTTTATCTACATCTACAATTTTAACTGGAAATGTAATTTATATCTTACTTTCATTTAATCATAATAACGTTGGATGCGGCAATTTATGTGAGTTAGATTCTCTTTGCGTTTTATGTTAAATTGAAAAAGGTTAAGGAATTTGTGTCTTTTTTTGCATCATTATTGCTGTGTTTGTTGAATGTTTTGTTTTTTTATATTGTCTATTTAAATAAAGAACATCAAAACAAAACATCCATATTTAAATATGCAAAGCCTAACTAATGTTATACTGATTATGACTTTATTATTGATGATATTATATGATTATTCTGATTATGACTTTAAGCTACCAGATCTTTACCAGACGTTTACTGCAGCTTTCAATTAAAGAGTTAACAGATGACATTGGCATGTTTCAAGGGAAAGAATTAAAATTATTACAAATCATGTAAAAACTAATACTGGCATTACAGTATTAAACTTCAAAATTAAAATTCATCGTAAAAATTTGTATAAAAATACACTTAAAGGACTTACTTTAAAGGAAGAAGAGATAAGTAACCATTCCACTTCTTCATTTCCTCCTTTTCCTTTTCTTTGTTTAACTTCTTATTTTTAACGTGTGTTTTAACTATATCTCTGAGTTCCTTCAAGTCACTTGTCCTGGTCACCTTCCAGTGATCAGATACTTTTTGCAGCACTTCTCCGTCTTCAATGAGCTCCAGTATCTTGTCAATGATTTGAGTCGGCATGTCTTCGGGGGTCTAGCTTACCTACAACCTAATGCAGTAAAGTACAATTTGGTCAATGCAGAATTGTAATAGCAGCACATGTGCTGTAATATGAAGATTTTTTTTCCTAAGTTTTTTTTCTTTGATGTAAAATATGCATAGAATGGTAGAGCATTGTAAAATCAGAATTTGAGTCTTGAACTGAATTACAATGTCGTGTATTATTTGTATCATCACTGTGACACCACTTAAAAAGATCGTATTCCTACTCAGCACTATCAAAACATATAAAAAAGTTTCTTCAAAAAGTTTTTTAAAAAATTACAAAATAGAGACTAATTTTACTATACTTACCTCTAGTACAGTGTTTCCATGTGCAAGCCAGTCTCTTAAGTTGACTCCGGAAAAGAGGTTTGTAGCTTTGGTCCACACGTCCTTAAGGTCTTCCCTAGAACTCAAAATATTCATGCAGTCGAACAGGAGCATCTCCAGAGGTACCCGAACATTCATATCCTTCATAAAGTTACGAATTAATACGTACCGGACGTACTTTTGAAATTCGGGTTTGCTTCTGTGACTCGTCCACAGTCTTAAGATCTCTTGATCATCTTCAATCATGATGACTCTCATTCGATTGATTCTATTTAAAAGGCTCGCTAGGTTTCGGTTCAGGAACTGGAACATCTTATCATACAAATCACCAGGAAGTTTTAGACCTAATAATATTTGAATTCCTTCTTGGCTTTTTGAGAATGATGTTAGATCTTCGAATGTAATTTGTTTAATTATACTCTTTTTATTTTTCAAAGTCTTTAAAGCCTCTTTAGGTTTTGATTTTAGCAATATATCTTTATTCTTAAAGCTCATACAAAGATCGTCTAACAACTTTTTCGTATTTTCTTCCCAAGTAGATGGAGTCTTTTCGAGAACTTCTATTAAAGGTTCTAAAGCCTGGTGACACCTTGATAGACGTTCTATCACTAAATTTTTAATATCGATTGATTCTTTTTCTGAGAACCATGTAAAGTTTTTTACATCTTGAAAATGCAAACGAATGCTTTCGAAACTATGCTGAAAGTCTGAAAATTGGTCACACGTGAATCTGGAACTTTTTGAAAACTCTTTTAAATTGTTAGTGTAAAAGATGCTATCGTTAAACACTTTTGAGAGTATATTTCTTTGCTCTAAAATGTTCTTATTAACATCCTTCTTTAACTGGACATACTTCTCAACTTTTTCAGCAATCAAATTCTCAATTCTTGTAGCATTACTTGTAGCTTCTGTTATGCATAATTCAGAACTTAGCTCTAGATTTAATTCATCACTTATATACTCTAGGAATGATAACATAAAGTCTAATGGGTATAAATACTTTTCTATTGAATTTTCTTTTTGATATTTGTCATTTTCAAGCAAACCCTTCATTATTGTAACTAATAATTCTGCACCTCCTTCCGTTTCCGCAAAAAGAATTATATCTTGTGAGTCTTTGAAGGTAATAGTTGGATTATCATTTATACTTTCCAAAATCTCCAATGCCTTTTGTGAATTTTTAATGATAGTGTTCTTGTTCTCATAGCTCATAAAAACATCATTTACTAATCTAGGAAAATTGCCTGTAAGCTGGTCCATCAGATTTTTCTTTGTGTCTTTAGATCTTTTAAGGTGCTCTTGAACTTTAATTTTAACATCACAAATAACTTCATCGGGCATTTTAAAGTTTCCTTTATCATTTAGGTATTTGAAAAATTCCGTATATTTCTTGCTAGATATTTGAACAGTATCTGAATTAATTTTAGTGAATACAATCGTAAGGTTTTTATCCTGCTCCTGAACTTTCTCTAAGACATCTGCTCTCAATTGGTTTATGAATTCATTATGCTTACTAAGTGAAATGTCCAAATCTTCAACTAAGTGCAATAGTTGATTGTATGCATTGGAATCACTTTGTTGTATCACAAAATTCAATAGAAATTTTAATGACGACGAAATCTGCGGAAATTCATTGAATTTTTCCGATTTATAATTTTCAACAGAACTCTGTATACAATTTAGAATACAGTGAAATAGTAGAATGATTTCATTTGTGTATTTTAGATACTTTTCTTTTCTGGTACTTTGAGTATCTTGTTTCTTCTTTAAAATATGATTAACCACTTCACTAGAAATTGTTCTACACGTATTCTCTGATTTACTAATTAAAAATTCATCTATTCTATACTGTTGACTTAAGTAGAAAAATGTAACTCATAGTTCATATCATCAAGGGCTTTTAGAAAGTTTTTAATTTTATTTACATCTATCTTTAAGTGAAGTCTCCCGTGCATAACATTCGGGTAATAGTGCGATAGAAATTGGTGCCTGATACCAATCAGCTCATGCACAATCTTATTCGGAAAGCATGAACTTATCAAATGTCCAACGACGCTTTTACTCTGTGCAGATGAAGATAGTGTTTCACCAATTACTTGCAAAGTTCTTTCAACTACCAACAGCGCATCGTCAAAATCGTCTTCCTCATCATCAAATCTAAATTCAATAGCTGTTTTTAAATATCTCCTAAGTCTCACACTGGGTTTATATACGTCTAGCGGCCGCTGAACGTAACGCTGGAAGCGCTTTGACCTCTAGCGATTCGACCTTTGGTTGGCGAGAATTTGGCGAGTGAGATTGTAGCTCGGCGATTTTATTCATTGTTTAAAATCAACTAGATTATGGATGACGAAATTTTGATTGCTGCTTGTGTTTTACATTTAGAGAGCTTAGATAATTATCTAGAGGTAATTAGAAAATCCCCATGTCTCGGATTGTTTATAAACAGAGGAGGTTATTCACCACTCCATATTCTTTTGAAAGCCCCCGCCCCCGTAAATTTCGCTCCCCGACACGTCAAATTTCGATGGGGAGAAAGGCTAAAAAGCCACAGCGTTCTAGACTGGTACCAGTATTTGTGCCCCTCTACTAGAATAAGATATACCCTATGCTGCAAAAAAACCCTGTAAATTTACTTACTTTTAATTTTTAAGTGCAACAGCCGTATTTGGTGGAAAACGGTTTGACCCACTAAATAAAGGGCCTTATCTCAAATCTCCGTATTTTTACAGTTTTTAACTGTTTATACCATCTTTAAGGGACATGACTGTTTGAAAAAACAAAACAAAAAAAAAAAACAGGACATGACTGTTTTTTAACGGGGCATGACTGGTATCTTTTCTGCCGGTCCCTGCCCATTACTAATATTTTACGGGGAATTTTTTTTGTTTTTAAGTGTATAGGAAAGTGCATTTTTTTCTGGATTGTTTTTTTTGATGACTGTCCTTTTCCGTACTTATATTTAAAACTTTTAATGCCGGAGTATTACTGATTAAAATCAGGTCAAATAAAAAAGTGTTTTCAGTATTGTCTGCCAAAAATTTAGAAATTATATGTATTAAAATAACTGATTAAGCTATTAACTCCAACCAGGTTTCAGTATTTTAATACAAAATCTTGTTTAAAAATTAATTGTATTGATTACGGGTAAGATATAAATAAGAGTTTCAATACTTTTATTAACATAGAAAGCATTTTATCATCAACATATTTTACAGTGTCAAATTTTGAATTTCATTCATTTATGTGATTGAATTTTATTTTATCAAAATATTGAATGCGTCCTGCTTTAAGTAAAAAAAATTAAGAAAAACTCAATACAATTCAATTCGATGTTTACATACTTTTTCGAAGGATCACTTAAAAAAGAGATAACACGCCAATATGTTTGCTATTTTCCTTATGGCAACCTTTCCTTTGATCTTGACCAAAAAAACCGACAAAAGTTGGGTTGGTGGCCTTGAGATCCAACTTCAGCGAGCTTTCGAATAAATACGCATAAAGCGGTTACCTTGAGATTCTCAAGGTAACCGCTCGAGCAAGTTGCTAGACGTATATAACGCCGGTATCATAGTTAAATATTCATCCGTTATATCGGGAAAATCTTGTAAACACATTCTTACATTTTTTAACGTTTCGTTAATATCAGGCACAAGGTCACTTGTATCCTTTTTTAAATTCTCAATATACTGCTGTAAAAAATCTTCCAAACTTGTTCTATGGTCAAAGGAAATAACATTCCGAACAATATTACTAGATGTAAACTCACACTTGGCACACTTCTCATTGGTTATCTCAAGCTGACTCTTACAGTTCGAAAATGTATTGTAGCTTAGAACAGTAATAAATAAATTTTGCACTGTATTTTTAAAAATTTCGAAATTTGGAACAGGATTGAGCAACAAAATATTATCAAAAAACAAAAGACACGTAAACGAATCGATGTTTTCATAATAATAAATATTTTCAATATGATCTTCGTACTGATTGGTATTTACATTTGACTGACGATAGAAATAAAGTAAGTAATTACTTAAAAATGATTGAACAATAAGTTTTCTTTTAGTTTCTATTTGAGTTGTAGTTTCTAATATATCATTCATTTCTTTGACACAATTTGATTGAAACTCGTTGAAATACAAAATTTCTCGAATTATTTTTAACGAGTTTTTGTATACGACATCACAACTGTCGTTTTCGTTGACTTTGCTGATTATGTCATTATCCCTTCCTAATGAAAGACCGACCGCTGTAAGGGATTCTACAATGCTTTTACTTGGATTTCTAACAGAATCACTGCATTTCTCAAAGTTGTTTACTGCATAATTATAAAGCATTTTAAATAACTGAGAATTTTTATGGAGCAGACAGTACCCAAATGCTGAAAGTCCATCTATATTAGAACAACAGGGATCGGTGTTAAAACCGGCACCGGCAAGCTCCCAAGCTATGTAGGGAGTCCTGTAAATGTTTGGCAAAATATGCTTCCAATCTGCAATCATACCATGAAGAAAGTTATCGGTGAAGGGAATGCATGTTTCTTGTAATTCTTTATATCTTCTTTCTATTTGGCAAATGTCATCGTAATCAACATCAGCTTTATCAAGGAGGTATTTCATGGCGTCGCTTCTTAGTGAAGCCGAGTGCTTCAAACTCATACCAAATGCATATTCAACTACTGATTCTTCTCCATTTTGAATTTCCTTTTTTAAAAATAAAACTAACTTTGGAACTCTCTCTCCCACAATTTTGTTAATCATAACGTTTGTTGTTCCTGGACAATCTGTTACGACAACAATTTGACATTCAAGTATTCTTGCAGCAGCTTTTATTAGGGATTCATCATCACTAGTTGCATGGTGTTTTTCTGAAAAACTGCGTAGCTTTGAATCAACCAATCTAACAAGAAAAGTGGCATTTGAATCAGTCCAGTAAATTGAAGGATTGCTTAAAAATGGGTTGAATTTCTGAATGCTGTTCTTTATGTTGGTTTGATGAAGTCTCAAATTAGTGTTATTATTTTTTAAAAGGTCTCTGAGTGAAACAACTTCTGAAAGCAATTCGTAGTTCGTCATCCAAGAACCTGTTTCTTCAGAGTAAATTAAGTAAGATAAAAGAATTGACCAGGACAAATTTGGAGTGCTTATTTTCCATACATCTGAAGAGAAATTGGGATAATCTTCGTTGTTCGAAAAACACAAGAGTTTTGGAGAAGGTAAAGTCATTCTCAAGATTGAAGCAACTTTTACTTTATTACAAATGTAAATGTTAGATGCTGAAATCTGAAACTAAAAATAACAATATATTAATTACTATCTAATTATATAAAAATCATTCAAGCCTTGTGATTCATGCTCTTATAAATTACATAACTTAATATATAGATGGATTGCACAACAAATTTTAATAAGGCAGACCCACTTACAAAAAGGTTTTTTCCTTAGTTGTGTTACGTTATTAAAATTAATTGTGTATTTAAAGAATAAAATTCGATCAAAATTAACTAACAAAAATAACAAATAATCCTTATTACTTTGAATCAGGATAGAATATAATAAATTCAACATAATATCAAAACAAGCAATTTGCTTCAACTGAAAGCTAAAAGTTCTTAAATTATACACGCAGCTTTTGTAGAAGCAATCTACATTTGTAATTTTCTTTTCCTCTTCTAAATGCCTTTGTTATATCAAAGCATAATGAAAGTGAAGTCTACTTCGAGTAATATATCCTCTCAAAAGGGTTGCCAATAGTGAATTTGCATTTTACCCACAAACTATCGGAGAGGTAAGGGATCAATCCAGTGATGAGTACACTCTCAGAAAAATCCTTCTTTATACACTAAACTTTCCGTCTTTTTTCACAGTAATTTTTCCGTTTTATAAAAAAACAGAATAATTCCGTTTTCTTTGAATCGCGCATGCGCATCGCGATATTATTAATGGTGGGCAGAAGAGGCCGCCATTAATTTCTATCGACATCACGACTTTTTGCAGCAGTAACTCCTGTAATAATATTATGAAGAGATGTGTCACAATAGCCGAGTGGTTAAAGCATCCGCCTCAGGATTCAGCCTTCTCAGAAGTGCGGGGGTTCGAATCACACCTACTGCCAGTCATCCTACAAATCGGATATCTGTACTGGGAAGTTTAGGGCCTGAGAGCACTGGGACAGACGTGCTCGTTAAATCTGTGGAGTCCAAAGTCCCGACGGCGTCAGCGTACGATGTCGCTCGAAGTTCGATATTTCTTCAAAATACGTAAATTTTTCGTTTTTTAACGGAAAATAAACACAACGGATCTATCTTAAAAAACGGAATACTTTCTTCTTTTAACGGACCAAAGTGTTCCTTCAATTCACGGAAACATTCCGGTAGCAGTGCTGCACAGACTTTTTCCGTGAATTAAAGGAAATTTTTTTTGAGAGTGTAGCAGAGAACAGTCAACATCTTTTTATTTTAAGTTGAAGAACATTTAACAAAGTACGACACATTACAAAGTACGACTGTATTTTCATGCATGTGGTTTTAAATAATGAAGTTAACACAGATTAACTTTTTCTAAAAATGTATTTTTAAACATTTTTGAAAATCTTACAAAAACTTAAATACCTTACATCAAACTGAAAGTTAAAACTTAAAAAAAAAAAAACAGGATAACATTCAGCTTACCTAACACAACCTGCAACTTGAAACATGATTGACAAAAACAAAGAACTTAGTTATATGATACTAAAACACTCACTACTTAAAATAAAAAATAACAATAAAATCGTTCTCCTGATTAGACGGAGTGACGCGTCGGATTGAAAGGCTTCAAGAGTTGGCTACTTATCCCAATTTGGACTATAAAGAAATATATCTTAGTAAGGTCGCAACATGCCAAGGACCAAGCATGGGGGACCAGGGATGCTTGGGAACTAAACACTGGGGGTTCCGCGTGAGGCGCACCACCTTATCGGGACATATGCCTTGCACCCCAGAGCCCTAGGTTACAAAAGCTGAAATGGGCTGTTGCGCCGAGGAGTTTAGTTTAGTTTAGTTTTTTAACGGTAAACCACGCATTGCAAAACGAGGGTTGCGACCTTAACACGCTATTTAAGGAAAGCAAAATAAAATTATGCAGAATGCTATGGCAATTATTTTTAACCGAAGCGGTGGGCACCAATCATTTTAAATAATTAATGTGGTGACAATCAAATGTTCTAAAAACCGAATTCCAATAATATTTTAGGCTATTTAATGATGAAAATTAAACACACGTTTTGAAAATGTCTTTTAAATAACATACATTTAAAAACATAGTAACCTATATAATTTAACGTTAATTGTTTTATTTATTTGTTTGTTTTAGATGCACATAACAGAAAAAATCCAATTACAATACACATCATAAAAGACAATGCAAAACAACAAGAACACACATACAAAAAAGCATTAAAATGATGGATATGTTAAAAAGAGAGTGTTACAAAGAGAATAGCCTCCGACAATTAGCTTTAAAAACATTAAAAGACATAAAAAAAATATATCCAGTTCCTCAGACACACCGTTATAAGTTTTATAAAATTTATATCGACAAAAATTTAGAATGCGGTTATTCCGATTTGAATTCAAATAAAAAAAACAACGATTACATGTAACTCTAGAAGGCACGTTAAATTTTATAGTACTAGTAATGTAATTAAAATCAATCATATTATTAAGAACCTTATAAAAAAAACAAAAGACAATTAACTTGACGTCTAGACTTAATTATACAAAATAAATACATTGTATGCACTTGAAATAAGAAAAGATTGTTTGACATTTGTTATAATAGCACAATAAAGTTATTTTGAAGGTTCATTGCATATGAATGAAGAAAGATGCATAAAAATTCTAAATTTGCATAAGAAATGTGCAAAGTTTCGCTTTTATTTTTAATGCAACATTTGCTAATTTATTTTTCGAAACGTAAACTTGAGTCTTCAAAAAGATATTTATTTAAAAAATACATCATTATTCTTAGAACTTCAAAAAAAAAAAAGCAAACGATAAAGATTAATTATCAAATCTTCAAAAGAAGATTAAAGACAATTATTAATTTTGGTTTATAAAAGTTTGAATTAGACATAGCTACTGGTCCTGTTTGGCGAATTTCTTTCTAAGGTACTGTAGTGTGTTTCCTGTTGAGCGTAAATATTGTGTGGAAGCGGTGTAAGTGACAGATTCTGTAACAAACCAACTTGTTTTTTACAATAACACTGCAAATAACTGTTGTTGAATTGAAAAATTTGGGATTTTGGTTCTACTTGATCTACTTTTTAGATTTATGAAAAAAAATTGGTATGGCTAGTATTCATGTTTTATTTTTTCTTACTTTAATTTGAATAAAAAATGATGAAAAAAATTGTGTGATTTGTTTTTTTGGAAAATTAAGAAGTATATAATGAAAAAAAATTCGTTTGATTCATTTTATTTGTAGAGGTATGAATAAAAGTTTGCGAACATTTTGAAACATTATGGGCTTTCAACTTTGAATACTTATATCTCAGCAAATAATGTAAAATAAATAATTCTTTTTCATACATGGGGTATTTTGAAGGTGTTGAACATTTTTTTTGGTAAAATAAAAGAAATTGGGTGTTAATTGCTATTGGATTTTTCAAAGTTGGTACTCATTTTAATATGTAGACGACCCCTTATAAAATTTTTGTTGCCAGTTCTCAATTTCTTACAATATTTCCTGAAAATTGACACCTTCCGCAAAATTCTCTAATCAATAGCAGCAGAGAAACGAAAGGTGAAACGGTTTTTTTCCCAGCTGTACAATCAAATATCACAGAGCAAGAAAATTTTGATGTATTCTAGACGGAGCTTAATTTAAGCTTAGCTTTATTATTTGGGCATTATTTATTATTAAATTATTTATTAAGTTGTAATTTATGATGCATAGTTAATATGATTTCTAACGATATCAAAGAATGCTTTTGTAAAATGGGCCTGCTGGAAATATTTGCTGCACAAAGACGGCGTACATATTTTTTTAGAGATTCATATCGGATGATAGATATTAAAATATAAGGAACAATTGCCACTAAGATCAATGCTATATGACAATACAATGCAATTAAACACAGAGCTGCTGTTACTAATAAACTGGAACGTGTATTTTCTTCTCTGGGGAATTCCATCATATCATGAAGTCTCGCTTTCATAATATTTAACATCCTTTTGAATCCAAAATTGGAAAAAATAGCATGCCGATTTTTAAATGGGTTGTAAGCATAACAAAATAATCTTTTATATATGCCACTCAAACGAAATGCTTTGCATATCAAATCGCTTTTATCACATTTATCCGCAATGGAAAATAAATAAGCTAGGCAAAGAGGCCATTCCAAAGATGTCGAATCTACGTCCCAAACTTTTTCTTGACCTGGTACAGCGCACCACTGATTATAAGATTGCGGCAAAACACGCAATTTCGGGGGTAACAGTTCCATATTTGAGCACAATATACTTCAAATTACTATTTCAAAAGAATGTAAACTCAATAGATACTCACAGAAATAACGTCTACACCGAACGACAAATCCTTCCAAACTGTTCGTGTGAATTGATAATAATAGTTATTGAAAACAGATAACACATTTGATAAGGTTTTTTTTTTTAAATATTAATCTGTAGTTGGGTCTGCTCGAAGTAAAGAATACGATAATAGAAAATGTTATAAGTATCCAAAGACAAAAATACATGCATAATTTTTATCAGACGATGTTTAAAAACGAAACTATTTATCTTAGATAAAAAAAAAGGACCTATGGTAAAGAAATATCATTGAAATAGAACAACATCGTCAAACAACTTTTGGATCAAGACAGGGAGAAAATTTTGATACGTTAAATTAAATAGTGTACGGATCGATACCACTTAAAAAAAATATAAAAAATAATTAAACTGCACGAAATTATAAAAACTTCTATGAATACTTTTAAACGTATACTTTACTTTAAAAAAAGCATGTTGATAATATAGATATTGTACTTGTATCCCGAAATTAGACCTTGTGCACGCTGCATCACAGTTTTCAAATTTAGACTCAATCTTTAAAAAAAAAAGCTATAGTAGTCCCTAAATCATCTAGTGTTCGCAATAACGAACAATTACTAAACTTAAGTTGTTATTAATAAAGAAAAAACGGTTAACAATTCCATTTTTGTTTGATTAATACATATGAAGGATAGTATAACTTAAAGGAAGAAAAATTTATACATGTAAACTACAAAGAAAAAAATCATTACTTCTAGCCATCGTACAACTCTAGTGCGACCGATAATTCAAACTAAACTAAAACATTATTTTATTACTGTATATACAAGCAATGTGGAATTAAGTTTATAAGTGTGGCTAAACCTAAACCTGACTCTGTGTAACTTAATGCTAGAGAATGCTTGCCAGTCAGCAAATTTGGAGCCAGAAGTACAATAGTTGGAGAAGATAGTACAGGTGGTTATAAAATAACGCTCGCCATTCGGAGTTGTCTGTAGCTTGAATGAATAATCCAAATATGAAAAATCTAACACAACGACTGAATATCTCTGAACTCCTTGACTTAGATATATAATAATAATCACATTTTAGTTAGTTGAAAAATATAATGACGTGCATATCCATTAGATATCCAGAATATCGATGTCCAATTAATAGGAGATGATGCACGAATATTAGATGTCCCAAATATCTAAGTCTAAATTAGTTTACACGTAGATAGCTAATAGATATACCAAAAATAGATTTTGTTGACAGATATGTAATAGATGTCCAATCGAAATCTCGAACGTCCAATGGATGTTCTAGATTACTAATAGATATCCAGTAGACAATGGTGGCTGTATGGGAATGCATCAAAAATTGAGACATTTACTAATCAAGATGGGGGGAAAAGAATGGAATCATAAAAGACAGAATCCTAAAAAATAATCATAAAAAGAATGAACATAATAAACAAACTCGCGTCTCTTGACCAGGGTTCTAAATTAACTCGTCGTCAATTATGGCCAATTACGGCCAACATAGCAAATTACGCCTCTTAATTTAGAATCCTGGTCTAGAGACGAGTTTCCTTTTTTCGAAAAAGAATGGAATCATAAAAAAGAAACTCGTCTCTTGACCAAGGTATAAATTACGAGGCATAGCCAAATATGGCTAATTGAGGCCGACACATCCAATTACGCCTCGTAATTTAGAACCCTGGTAAAGTGACGAGTTTGTTTTTTAGGATTCTATTCCTCCCCCCCCCCCTTCTAGATTAGTAAGTGTCTCAAAGTTTGTTTGCATTTGGATTATTCATTAAAGCTACAGACCCCTCCGAATTTAGCGAGCGTTATTTTATAACCACCCTGCATATGAAAAGTACAGGGGAAAACCCGATTGATTCTGAAGAGAAGTTTCCTTAGCAGGCCACTTCGGCGATGATAGTGAGTGATCGCCTAAACTTGTGTAAGAAAATCAGTTCCTACCACAGAGATCATAGTTAAAGTAATCGAGTGGCAGATCACGTGACCTCTAATGCTAACGGCCGACGGGACGCGCAAGGAGCTCCCAGAAGAGCCCCAATGAAGCCAGTGTTGTAGGTCACGTGATTTCCACTCTAATACTTTAACTACTATCTCTGTGGTTCCTAGCTTCCAAGATTCAGGCGATTGACGATCCCGACGCTTGGACCAAGCGAAGAAGAAAGAGAGAGAAACCGGTTTTCAACAGCCAATGTCCGCCAAACCGACTATTGCGGGCGTCCGCCTAATAAATCAATCGGTTCTTCTCCTGTATTCATCATATGTCAAGTGATAAAGTTTACTGATTGTTCTATGGGAATAGAAGGAATAATTCTCCAAAAACGAGACGTCTACAGTTGAAGTTGATTCATTAAGCAATGCTTAATAGTTGAATTCCTATTGAATTAGTGTTCTTTTTTTTGTATTTTCTTTTCTCTAATTAAATTAAAAATAGTAAAAAAAAACCTTTTGGACAATAATTTGGATTTGTTTGAAGTACAGAGCTACATTATTATATACACATTATAGATTTTTTTTTTTTTGTAAATAGACTTTTATTAACTAAAAATTCTAACATTTAATGTATAATGTCTAGCTATGATACATAATGTCTAGGTCATTGCAAATATCAAAAAGAGGAATAGAATTGATGTAACTGCTTCAACTAACTTTTTCAATGAAAATAACATCTACGATGTCATAAACTTAGTTTCAGAGTTAAACCAAATTTCTCCAAATATCATCCGTTTGGCGGAATCATTTAACTGACTGATGTGCAATAAAAGTATAGAAAGCCGAACCACAACGTTCGTTTGGTCGTTCAAATGAAACCGCTATAGGAATGTTTCACGTGATGTAACGCTCTTGTTTTCATTTTTCTTTGCACTGTGATTTTATTGATTGCTTGGGGTTCACTCTCAGAATGGCCGATATAGAAGAGAGGAAACTACTTTTTCCGTTCAAGCTTTCTTTAAAAAATGTTTTGAGCAACCAGCAAGGAATGGGCATTCAAGAAATTTATTTCTCTTAAAAATTAAAATCTCCTTAACACTTTCAGTCCCAAATGACAGTTTGGCATCATTTTACAATTTTTTTTTTCTGACTGTCTATAGACATTTATAATATTAAAAAAAATGATATTAGAAAATATTTGCTATTAATCCCAATAGATGTCAGCCTTATTATTTAATTTTTATCGGAAACATGATGATGCCAAATGACATCAATGGGACTGAAAGGGTTGAGAAGGCTAGAAAATGACATCCGGAAACAATTAAAATTACCAAATCGCAATGCACACATGACTGTCGATACATTTAAAGTACACAAAGCACTTATTGAAATAACAACTTCAAATTTAAAAGTTTCTTCACAGAACTTGCAACTGTTTGATTTTGCTTAAAAATAATAAAATTTCCCCATACAAAAGAAATAAAAAATAATTACAATAAATATATTTCCATTAAAGTAAAAATTAAGAATTTATTAGCAAAACTTTCCTTAGTAAAATTCAAATCACCGTCAACAACTTGTATAAAAACAATTTATTATCAGCAGATAAATCAAAATACAAAACTAGAAAAATCAAACAGCATAAATCAATATTTTAAGTCAGACAAAATAAAAACCATTTCAGATTACGGTGATTTGAATATATTAAAATGAGCATTTTTAATATTATTGAAGGGCAAACAAGGTGTATCACAAATTCAATTTACTGTATACAGAAAATACATTACTTTTTATCACAGCTTAAAATGCCATTTGTTTCTATAAACGAACCGCCATGTAAAAATTAAACAACTTGTTTTTTAAAAAATTAAAAATATAATAATAATAAATAGAATATTACATTTGGTCCATGTGAATAAACATATACTTCCTGCCTCGAGAATTAACTTATCATTCTTTCTTGTCCACAAATACCCCCATACAATATTAGTTAAATAATATTTTAAACTATATCTTATACATTACATAAATTAAAGGTAAAGTTATTACTATCATAACTTTTAACAAAATTGTTCAAAATAGCAAACATTTGTTTTTGGAATGCTTTTTAAGGATTTGTCAGTTACCAAGTAAGAAGAATCCGTGTGATGTTTCATTCAATTAACAAATCTTGGGTTTAAAAAAATATTTTTCCTTCTAATCCGATAATAAATAGAAAAAAAATCAATAACTTGATAAGAAACATGTTATAAAAGGAACTCTAGGAACTTTTCCAATAAACTTAAATAAAGTATAATAACTTTTACGGAAATCAGTATTTTTTTAAGACATAAGTGATCTTTTAAAACACACACAATAGATGGCATAGAGATAGAAAAACTGTGCAAGAATACACACTTTCTAAAGGAGACAATAAAGAACAAATAAGAGGGAATTTTGTGCATTTGCGGATTTCAGTTAGTCATTTATTTTGCGATGAATAGAATTAAAAGTATCCAAAAATTTATGCAGTTTAGGAAGATAGTTATAAGGAATCACAAAAGTAATATTAGCTAATTTTTTTTTCAAAAAGCTATTTGCCAATAGACTCTGATATAAAACTTTTAAAAAAGATTCTAGCACTGTTTTCTTCCATACAATCAGTGTTAGAAATTCAATCGAAAATTTTAGGAGCAATTTGGGCTTCTAACTGAAAAACCTAAGAGCAACTGTATACTATCTGAAAGCTTTTCTGAGAAAAATATTTAAGGAAACAATGCTTGTTTCAATCAGAGTTTCTATAATTCCTGATTGTTGTAGTACGGCATTTTATGTATCCCCAGAATTTTGCAAATTTAAAGATCTCAGTATTGAAAATTTGACAAATTTACGATTGTTGAAGATTTGCGATTTTAAGATGATTATTTTGGGCAAGATCTTTAGAAACTACTTTAAGAAATTGACAGTGACATTAAAAAAAAGCCGCTTGCAATAATTGGGACTACATTCATTTTGAAGTCACAAAATTGAAGGATTTGGACGCAATTTGCGACTAGCAACCCTTAATTTATAACCTTGTACACAACTCCTCAAGATTTCCTCAACATGGTAGGAGAAATTAAACAGATTTTTAATTAAAGGAAAGCATAAAAAAGGAAACATATTTTCGTTTCTTAACTACAAAATGTGTGAGAACGCACAGATTAACTATCTTTAAGGTAGACAGATGCAAATTGATTAATCAAGTACCAAGCACATAATAATCATTCAATTATTGTTTGTTAAAACCCTTGCTTTATCAATATCTTCTTGATAAGCTTGGCATGATATTGCTTCCATCGCAAGTTTCCAAAATTGAAGCAACCCAGTTCGTATTTTCCAACAACCACTTTATGTAGCCTTGCTTCTAACTTTGCACAGCCATGCATTTTAGTGCGAGATACGTCAATGTCGTAAAAATGAACGCATAAGTCGGCATACTCTTTTAGGATTGGAGCTCCGAAGCAAACAGGTGGAGGATTTCGGGCTAAATGGAAAAATAACAATAAAAAGTTACATCTTGATTAAGAAAAAATGCAATAGAAGACGCCGCTTAATGTGATCACGGTTAATGTTATCAATCGTTTAATGTTATCAAAATCGCTTAGTCCCGTCCGCTTATATTAAAATACAATGAAAAATCATCGTTTATTGTAATCAAAAGTTCGTTTATTGTTATCAGTTAATATGTAAATTTTATTTTCCTGAAATCAATAAAAACAAGAACAACTTTTTTTTTGTTTAAAGTGTTTCCTGAAACTTAACAAAAGTCCAAACGGGGTTCGTATTTGTATATTATCGAATCTTCTTTTAGGTGTGCAAAACAAAGCCGACGCGGAACACTCTCATAAACATTATGATTATGAGTAGGGTTACTGAAGATTGAAGGTACCCTAATTATGAGCGATTCATAATTGACTTGCTTCGAAAGAATGCTAAACAATCGACAATTGATGATTTCTTTTTCAGTTAATAATTAACTTTTTGTATTTTGCATTGTTTTCTGCAGTTCATTTTTAAATATGCAATTATACTACGTAACTAGCTATTCTTTTTCTTTAGTGTGCATTAATTTCTTGAAATACTGTAGAGTTATAAACAACTCTGAATTTAAAACTAATTTTTGTAAAAAAAAATTTTTTTTAGTTTAAACTTTTTTTTCGTGTATTGTAATCAATCGGTTATTGTTATCAAATTACGTTCATCCCAATGTGATCACATTAAGCGGCGTCTACTGTATTATGTATCAACACATCATTTACTTAAAGATTCTATTAATTTTAGAACCTGGTAGAAGGTTAACACTGAAACACATTGCTCAAAACAATTAGGGAAGCACTTGATTTTTTGTTTACCATTTCTGTTCTAAAATTGGAATCATAACTTTTAAATGAATTATAACAATATTTTTCAAAAATTTATGTGTAAAAAAAAGGTTAAATCAGTTTATAAACATCCAAGAATGCTAACATGAAGAAATTAGGGTCGATTAATATCATGAAATTTTTTGGGAGAGTGAATTTTATTTTACCATGTTTTTCATACTTTCATTTAATAAAAACAGACATTATTTAATTCTTCAAAAGACACAATTCTACAATCTAACGGTAAATAAGTGTGAGCTCAATTTCGTGAGAAAACAAATCAGAAGCTGATTATACCAAATGGAATCATTGGGGTGAAAGGGTTTAAACCATGCTTTCCCCTAATTGTTTGGAAAAGTGTAGTTTGATTTTTTTAAATTTTAAATCAATATCATAATAACGTAAGGAATAACTTGGTTGATGCTTAAAAAAAGGCAAATACTTTTACATTTATTTAGAAAGTAACTGCGACTACAAAAGGAAATATGAAAAAAAGGTTTTTTATTACTATAGACAGACTAGACTCAAGATCCACAGTAAAATTGAAAAATTGTTGAGCCAAAACATGAAATGGGACAATAAATCGTTTTAGAAATTTTATGTGTCCAGTTAAAAAAAAAAAGATTTTCAGACGTCAGTTAAAAGAAGTTTTTAAAATCCACACTCATTTCTTAACTTATGTCGATCAAAAGCAGCTGGAAATTTTGTTAAATTTATTTTTGTCCAAGTCTTTGTTTCATTTGTCTTTGCAGAAAAAGGTTTATAATTGTACATAAATTCAAACAAACTCATTACAATCAATAATAAATTAATGATAAGAATCAAGAGATTGAATAAGTAAGGGCATACAAAAACACAAAGGCAATGGATATTTAATATGCATCATAACATAACTGACCCGATGTTGTAACGTACTACAATCTGAAGCTTTAAAGTCTTTTTTAAATGGAGTGAATGGTTTCTTTAGAATTAAGTAAATCAAAATAAATAACTTAGTTTTAAAAATACACATAAAATCTTCGGAAATTATTTTATTAATAATTATTGAAGCTCTAAGTATTTGATAAAATATATTTTTACTTATCATAGTAATAAAATGAGTGAAATTTAGTTAACTTAAAATGACAAGACAACTTAATTTAAACTTATTTTTTATATTTTTTAGTTGCGTGAAAATATTATCATATAAAACTATTATCGTGGTGGTTGTTTCATGACATTTATTTTTTATTTCAAATAATTTCAAAATAAATTATTGTTCAAATAATAAGCTATAACATCATTTGTAATTTTTTTGTCGATAACAAACTGGCTTTTAGTTACAAAACATGTTAAAACAAAACTAGGAAGTTATGTAATAAAAAGTTCAAGTTTTTTCACATAATTTGACACAATAAAAATCTTACCTGATATTGTTTCATTGTATATCGTCAATGTGTCAATGGTTACAGTAAAAGATATTCCATATTCATTTGGCAAGTAAGTAAGGTTCACACAACCTATTGAATTTAATAAACAAAATTATAAGTAAATAAAGCATAAATAACATTAGGTTTATAAAAGTAAACATAAGGAATCCACACAACTTCAGACTCAAAGTAACATTATTTACTAAAAGACCAACTAAATGTGCATATTTTATGTAACTTATGACAAAGATAGAATTACCTGTAATTTAAATAAGTCTAAACTATATGAAAGTATATTGAAAGACTAATTATTTCAGAGCAAAATTGGCCCAACTCATTGTCACGGTTACTGCAGTTTATAAATTTGCTGCTGGGTGGTTTGTTTGTGGAGATTAGGACAACAGTAGAGGCCCAGTGGCTAAGTGGTAGTGCTTCTCATTGCCATGCCACAGGTGCGGGCAGGGCCGGATTTACCAATAGGCCCTATAGGCCCGGGCCTAGGGGCGCACCATGATGAGGGGCGCAAAATTATCCCGCATTTTTTTTTGTCAGAAAATTTCCATAAAATGTTATAGACCACAATACATGTCTGAAGAAAAACTCTCACATCACTTATAAAAAATATCCCTATAAGTCCTATGTTTTTATCAAGTGGCTTTCCGTAATTTTTTTTTTTGTTGCCCGCTCTTTTTTAATCCAGTTGCACTTTAAAAAGTTCTTTTTAGAGTTCAAAAACAGTTACTACTTATGATTTTTTTAAATCCAATTTCGTATAAATTTATGATTTATCAGGAGAAAATTTAAGTTTGTATAATAATATCAGTTTATATATAACTTGAGTTAAATATATAATTTATATATGTCAGCTTATAATGAGTACTAAACTAATCTTAATAACTCGTTGTCCTAATTATTTACCAAAATTTAGAAACAGTTGATTTTCTCATTATTTTATTTAATTAATTTTACTTCACGGTGAATTAGAATAAAATACAAATTATCTTCACAAAGACCTTTCTGAGGTCACATTTCACCCTCCTTTACGATGGTGTGAAGAGGGGGCGACAAAAAACCACGGGCCTAGGGGCGCATAAAATCTAAATCCGGCCCTGGGTGCGGGGATCCATTTCCAGATTGGGCGAGATTGACTCATCCTTTCATCACTTAAGTAGGTGGATAAAATGAGGAAAAAACAAACATGCTTGGGAACTAAACATTCTGAGTTCTGCGTGAGGGTGACCACCCAACTGGTACATATGCCTAGCACCCCAGAGCCTTTGTTCAAGTAAGCTGAAATGGGCAGGGCAGACCTGGGAAAAACAAAATTACTGAAACAATTAATTACTAAATGTTATTTACTTAATGGGATTAATTAAAATGATTTTAATTTTGTATTTTAATAAATATTCATCTTGGATTTAATATTTTTAAAAATTGACAAATCTTCCATACTTATTTAGATGTATGGTACTAATCATGTACTTTGGTTTATTGTTTAAATAACCCAATATGCATAGGCCCACTAATGGGCTGTTGCACCGAGTACTTAAGTTTTTTTTTTTTTAGGACAATGGCAATGTAACTGTGACATACATGAAAGTGGGGCCCTCCTAGGTGTACCCCC
The DNA here is from genome assembly GCA_023701765.1 of Hylyphantes graminicola. Taxonomy (NCBI): domain Eukaryota; kingdom Metazoa; phylum Arthropoda; class Arachnida; order Araneae; family Linyphiidae; genus Hylyphantes; species Hylyphantes graminicola. The sequence continues at coordinate 47,837,819 of CM043118.1, read as the reverse complement.
ATTGACTATTTAATAACATGGCTTCAAATATAAAAGCTGTAACACTAATTCTAAACGGATAGGCTGATATAAGAAAATATATATATCTTGCCTGTATCATTGAGTCCTACTCTTGGTGCTTCAATATGTGCGCAACATCCACAAGTGTAGTTTGTGCAAACACAGCCATAACTCGATTCTTTGAGACTAGACCTCCCTACTTCAGAAGCTTGGGTGACAAGAACTAAAAATGAAAGAATAAAATTACAATATTTATATGAATTTGAGTTCTTTCAATATTTAAGAGTTAATTTTTTAAAAAAAGCTTACTGTAACTTCATACTGCTTAATTTTTTACTTAGTTGTGAAACAGGGTTTTTTTTTACTTGAGGGATTTTAATGCACAAATAACTTTAAAACTTTTAGCATTTTTAATCTAACATTTTTATGCACATTATTTATAAATTTTTTGGTAGATGAACTATTTTTTCATACTTTTTGATTAAACGGCATGATTTAAAATTTTATTGATTTGGTGTTTGAATAAAATTTTATGCCAGCAAAATTCTGAGTAAAATTAGATTATTAAACTTTGCCCTATAAAAAAAAATCAAACATGATACGTGACATTTTAGGACCATAACGCACTTCGCACTTGTTTACAATTAAAAAATCGATGAAATAAACGAATACTGGCAAATAACATACGAATAATTTTAAGTTTTCTCAAACATCATTTGATTCATATTTATAGTTAACAAAATATTAAAATAAAATTGAATGTCTTACAAAATGCTCCAACCAAAAACAATAATAAACCGATATGAAAACAGTTCATGATGACAGTTCTGAGATGAGAGTAAGCTATGAAAAAAAAATTCCGGAGGTAGGTTTTTCGTTTGTCTTTCTTAATGAAACTATTTAATACTTGATACTTTGGCAAACGATTAATCAATGAAAAGATGTTATCACCAAGATAATCACAATCACGCAATTTGACATGAGAGAATGACAAATGGTGAATGCTCCTTCGCATCTTCGGAAAACCAATGACGTCAGAAAGACATAGGCGAATCGCAAAAATTGGGGCGCCATCTATCTCATCGATACTTAAGCAGAGACTGATTTGAAAATGCTCGATTTAAATGAAATATACATCCCTTTAGTTAACCTACTCTCCAGTCTTGGTTAATTTAAGAAAAATTTAACTGTGCAAATATTTTTTAAGTAAAATATTTCTAAACTAATTATATAAAATACTGGAATTTGTTTTCAATCAATAATTATTGTATTACATATTTAGAAAATATATATATCAAAATATAATGTAATGAAGGATTTTACTTAAAAATACATTAAAAGTAATTTGAAGCATTTTACAAATTTCTCTTTGAAATCGATTTTTTTTAATTTTTCCATTTATTTGGAATGAAATGAATAAAACAGTTTGCATATACAAAAAATAATTTATTTTAGTTATTTAATTTCTTTTTTAAAAATAAGAAAATGGAAATTGTACATGAAGTTATAAAAGATTCATTAAATTTGAGTAGCATTGCGCTCGCATAGTGTAATACATTTTATTTCCTACAGCTAAATAAATTATTAAATGATTGAAAAGTCAGATAATTTTCAAGCAAAAAAAGGTACACAAAACTTTAATTTAAAACAAATTTTATATTTTTTACAGCGAAAATATTTTCATGATTTTTATGAAAAAATATTAACTGATCATGAAAAATACGTATATTTCAGTAGATTCGTTAGTACAATAATAATATAAAATAATTTTATGCACAATATGAAGATACAAAGAAAATTTCTTTAAAAAAAGGAATTAATAACATCAAATTGATGGCCTTGTAACAATTAAAATGAAACTTAATAATCTAAAAAATTTCAATGAGGCTAAAATTTAAGTTTATAATCTGGATATATATCAAGCTTGAAGTTGGTGAAAAAAATATAAAATGTTGCTATTTATGTATATTCATGATTAATTATATAAAATGGTATATAATACATATATTATATAAAATGCAGTATGTGTCATGTAATTAGACATAAAAAAAAGGCTTAGAATTAACGACAGTTCATACAATTGTAAATGTAGTTCTCATTGCTAAAAGCAACTTCTGTGATCTTTGCACGTTTTTTGTGGTACAGCTGTGGAAATAAAAAAGTACCCACTTGAGGTTATTTCCTCCGTTATTCATCCTAAATAATCGGACCTTTTTGACATTGTGATCAATTAACATTCTGAGTTAATTGCATGACACAACATTTGCATAAGGGGCCATCTTCATATCAAAAATGTTACTAACTTTAAAATTTCCAATAGCAACACCCCTTTTTGAATCCATATTTCAAATCTCTGACCTATGTTAATACGAGATGCCAAATTTTGTTAGTTTTTAAGCATTATTAGAGGAGTTAGAGACGTGTAAAGTTTAGGTCGCATAATGTTAAATGAGTTGCTCATAAAAAACTATCCCGATCTATAAATAATTAAGATAATGAAACGAATTTTTTACTGAAAAGAAATTATAATAACCCAAACAAAATGCATTCAACATTGGGGTGTTTAAAACTATCTTTATATTTTTAAATAATTATTATATTAATTTTTTTTAAAAATATGAATAGAAACCCCTTAATATTTTTAAAGAAATAAATATAAAACAAGAAGATTAAGCGAAATCCCAATTTTAAAATTTTTTTATTCATAATTTGCTGAGTAAATCACAAAATACCTTTTAATTACCCTTTAGGGAACTGTGTATAAGATTACGTGTGTAATTGATAAATAAAGACGGCTTTGCATGCATGCTTGCTTGTCATTTTAGAGATGGTCCCCAAAAGGTCCACAAGTGATTCGATTGAATAACTCGTCACATATTCATCCAAATGTAACAAAAACTTAGATTTAAGGGTTTTCAAGAGTGCTTAACATTTCTAAGTTATTAAAATTGGGTGTTGCCATTGGAAATTTCAAAGATCGTAATATATTTAGTATGAAGACGGCCCCTTATGCAAATTTTGTATCGTGCAATTAACTCAGAATGTTAATTGTACACAATCTCAAAAAGGTCCGATTCTATAGGGTGACTAACGGATGAAATAACCTTAAGTGGGTACTTTTTTATTTCCACAGCTGTACCATTCTTTACTAGTACTGCACTGCGCCATTCGCATATTCAAATTTGTTTCCTCACCTTTTTCATAGGGTCTTTGCACACACAGTACACCTGTACCTGGATATCCTGCATTTTGTTTCTTTCCGTGCGTTTAACAGTTTCAGGAAATAGGGTAAAATGTCCATTAATTAAAATATAAGGGATATATTGAGAAGGGGAAAATTATTGTTCATCGAGACACAATACTAGGGGTTTTCGTTAAAAAATTCACTTTTCAGAAAAAAAATTGTTGCTTTGAAAACCCAGCTATAAAAAATGAAATTACTTATAAAACCCTATAATTCTAGTTCAGTGCCTATAAAAGAGTTATATTAATATGCTGGAAACAAAATTTGTAAAGTTGTTTATAAAACTTGTGAAATCATGTTTTATGTGAAAGTTTTTTTAAAGAAAAATTTTAATTTCTCATTAAACTCGTTTAAACTAAAGATTACGCTTTCTTTAAAGAACTATACAAAGACTATTATTAGCAAAATGTTTACTTCGTTTCAATCGTAGTTCGTACAATCATCCATTTGACTTTAAGCGCATAAACTACTTGGGGACAAGTCACTCCCCCGACACATGCATGGCTTCTGGGAATTTGTTGCAGGGGTGCATAGTTGAGCAAGAGAATACCTCCATAACAGACCCAGGTGGATCATTGAGCACGTACTAGATAAGTTAATCATCGATCAAGATATTAATGATGACCAAATTCAAAAACGCGTGGAAATGACTGGTATTAACTCTTTTTTATAGTTGGTTCGTTTACTAATAAAGATAAGTATTACAAGGTTGATTTCCATGAACAGGGCACATTTTCTTCTTGTGTTTGCAAGGATTATAGACAAAAAAGATTAATATGTAAGCATGGCCTTCTACAGTGGTGGAAATTGAATTATGAACTGGCAGTTTTTTAACAGTATTTCTTTATTAAATGCGTTTTTATCAATTTAAATTTCATACACTATACAGGCTTTGTATTATAAATTATACCCGAAAATAAAATTTTATATAATTTCGTAAACAATTTATTTTGTTGATATTTTAGTTTTAGCATAGGGAAATTGATTTATGAACTTTTACATTCAATAGCCATTATAAATACTAAAACTATTTTTTTTTCGTAATTTCTTCGTTGATTTATATTTTCATAGACAACACGAAACTTTGGGTCAAGTTTTGGTCAAGCAATTTCCAGTTTTTAATTATTAAGTCCTTCTATTCCATAACTGATACACACTCCATCGACACCATACTCTTTTTGAGTAAATTATTCATACCAATTGATCTCAGACATTATTTTTTGGGTTTAAGTCATGACTATTGACAAGATGATCTAAATGAACAACATTTTGTACATTAAACCATTCTTCCATTTCGTTTTAAATGTGGATACTTGCATTATCATGCATAAAAATAGAATCAAAAGTACAGTTTTGCCACGCAAAAAGGAATCAAAGAATATTTTTAGAACTAATCTGAAATAAAGGGATGTTTGTCAGCCCTTCAGAAACAAAACCTTGTTTCTTCAATCATAAGATATCGTTGCCCAAACCATCAAACTTCCACCACTAACATTTCTGCCGAAGACAGATCTTGGTTATTTTCGAAGATCCTTTCAATAACAGTTTAAACCATCACATCCATCCAAATTGAACTTTTTTTCATCAGCAAATTTCCCTTTTTTCCCATTTCTCTCAATGCACCCCCACCCAATCCATTTTCATGTAGTTATGACCCTATTTTATTAGCCAGTTCTTATGGTGAAGAGTCAGCTTTGGGAGCAGCTTTCATTTTGGAACATTTCAAGTTCGGCGACGATATCAATATTTGTCCTATTCTTCTGGGAGTTACAGGAAGTGATAGTTCATAACAAATTCGTCCTGTAATGCACAAATGCTGCCACAAATGGTAACTTTTTGGGATGCAAGTCCAATAATCGTGATTTTGTGCCTCGTCCCACGAGGGTTACACCTTTTTTATTGATGGTTTTTGCCGTAGTCAGAATGATTCTTCAAATATTTATGAATTATATGTATTGATCGTTTAATTAATATGCTGATTTCTCTAACAGATTTGTTACAATATTATATAAGGGTCATTTTTTTACCTTTTTGGCTTCAGGCAGTCCCGAAAGCTTTCCTATTTAGTAAAATGGGAATAAAACAGATAAATTTCAGCAAAGTTGGCCTTATTCTTATTTATAAGCATTGATAGTAAGCTCCCCTGAAGTTCAAATGAAGAACTAGTTGAAATATTTGGTACCTGGGTTCAAAATAAATATGAGTTCATAAATCAATTTCCACCATTTGACATGCCCAAAAACTAAAAATAGATATATTTTTTATTGAATATCATTTTTTGAAAAAAATTATGTGTGAAAATCCTTTATTATACTCTGAATATACAACACACAAAATGCGAATTGTGAGCACTTAATACAAAACGATATCTGGTGAAAAGAGTGTTAGTTCATAAATCAATTTCCACCACTGTAGTTGGTATAAAATTTCCCAATTGGAAATTGGAAAAGATTAGTTCGCGGCTTTTCAGTAATCCGATATTTCGCATAGATGAAAACATTACAACATGCCATTGACAAAAGCCGATACTTAAAAATTAGTTATGCCTGTGCAGAAGCAAACAAAAGGGAGTAATGATTGTGGAGTGTTTGCCATAGCATTTGCTGTTTCCCTGGCAAGGGGGTGTTGCCCTTCAGAGATAAATTACGATACTTCATCTTTTAGGTCACATTTAAAAGAAATGTTTGAAAAATGGACATTTTACCCTATTTCCTGAAACTGTTAACGGAAAGAAACAAAATGCAGGATATCCAGATACAGGTGTACTGTGTGTGCAAATACCCTATGAAAAAGGTGAAGAAACAAATTTGAATATGCGAATGGCGCAGTGCAGTACTTGTAAAGAATGGTACCACAAAAAATGTGCAAAGATCACAGAAGTTGCTTTTAGTATGAGAACTACATTTACAATTGTATGAACTGTCGTTAATTCTAAGCCTTTTTTTATGTCTAATTACATGACACATACTGCATATTATATAATATATGTATTATATACCATTTTATATAATTAATCATGAATATACATAAATAGTAACATTTTATATATTTTTCACCAACTTCAAGCTTGATATATATCCAGATTATAAACTTAAATTTTAGCCTCATTGAAATTTTTTAGATTATTAAGTTTCATTTTAATTGTTACAAGGCCATCAATTTGATGTTATTCCTTCCTTTTTTTAAAGAAATTTTCTTTGTATCTTCATATTGTGCATATAATTATTTTATATTATTATTGTACTAACGAATCTACTGAAATGTATTTTTCATGATCAGTTAGTATTTTTTCATAAAGATCATGAAAATATTTTCGTTGTAAAAAATATAAAATTTGTTTTAAATTAAAGTTTTGTGTACCTTTTTTGCTTGAAAATTATCTGACTTTTCAATCATTTAATAATTTATTTAGCTGTAGGAAATAAAATGTATTACACTATGCGGGCACAATGCTACTCAAATTTAATGAATCTTCATTTTTTTAGTACAATTTCCATTTTCTTAATTTAAAAAAAAAAATTAAATAACTAAAATAAATTATTTTTTGTATATGCAAACTGTTTTATTCATTTTATTCCAAATAAATGGAAAAATTAAAAAAAATATCGATTTCAAAGAGAAATTTGTAAAATGCTTCAAATTACTTTTAATGTACTTTTAAGTAAAATCCTTCATTACATTATATTTTGATATATATATTTTCTAAATATGTAATACAATAATTATTGATTGAAAACAAATTCCAGTATTTTATATAATTAGTTTAGAAATATTTTACTTAAAAATATTTGCACAGTTAAATTTTTCTTAAATTAACCAAGACTGGAGAGTAGGTTAACTAAAGGGATGTATATTTCATTTAAATCGAACATTTTCAAATCGGTCTCTGCTTAAGTATCGATGAGATAGATGGCGCCACAGTTTTTGCAATTCGCCTATGCCTTTCTGACGTCATTGGTTTTCCGAAGATGCGAAGGAGCATTCACCATGACAAATCCCAAAAGTAAACAAACAAAGAGTTGAGAAGTAGATTGCTGCTACATTGCTTTAGTTAAACTTTATATGACGTCTTTGTGTGAGAACCATTTTGGTTTCAGGGTGAGAATTTTTTTATTAATGTGATTATTAATTATTAACGTAGTACTAACAAGAAAATATATAGACTTATTGTCAGATCTTTTGATAGAAAGAACACGGTTAAATCTCCTTTTCCCCACACACACACTAACACATTTCTCTTTTTCACTCGATCCCTTTTTAACACCAACATCTATGGTTCGAATAAAATAATAATATAAATCTCAAATTTAATCTAGCCAGTCAGTCACCAGTCACAGCACATAATTAGAAGATAATTGTTTTAAAACAGTTTTGCATTATAGGATATAGTTTACGCTGCTGCAAATAGATGACGCCACTAAACAAATATCTGAATTTCGAGCAAGAAAAAAATGATTTTTTTTACTATTAATTCTAAAAAAATACCCATAAATATATGAAACCGAAATAATCCAATTATAGTAAAATGACAACTGGGTACCACTGATTTGGTATTAAGTGATTGATTTGGTATTTTAATCAACATAGTTTAACATTCCTTTTGAAATGAACTAGGTTAAATTAAGGCTCCTATAACAGGGGAGCTGGCGCGATCGCCATTTTGAGTCGAACAGTTGGCGAAATTTGGCGGTCTACCGTTGAAAGCAATGTTAAAATTTGCAAACTTTGATAACGCGCTGTAGTAAATACAGGCCAAAAATGCCATGAAATCTGCAGAAAATCATTTTCAAGCATCTTACTTTAATGAATTAAGAGAGAGAAATTGTATTTTTCGCTCATTTTTACCCCCTTAATTATAATTTCTTTTATGTGTGCCGCGCGTTGGCAATGTAGCACTAACTTGGCGACTCACAATAAAATCATGTCGGTTTTTTCGTCATCTGAAAATGAGCTTCAGGTTTGGCGATTAAGCGTAACTTGGCGACATTAAATATATATTTTTTAAAAAATTCATCGTGTAGTTATGCCAGATAATATGAATAATGTTTGCTTTGTGATATAATTGTACCTTATGGAACAAATGCCTAGATTTTGAAATTTAATATGCTGGTATTTTTTTTTTTAAATTTCATATTAGCTGTAAATTATTTTTATAATAATCTAGTGATTCTACAGCTACTCAGATGCTTTCTTTTTTTATTGCCAAGAAATAAATCTTTTATTATTATTATTTTTATAGAATATGTTGCATTAATATTTACATTTCATACAAAACAAAATAACTAAAATAAGACCTTTAGTAAAAAAATTGTATTACAGAATTTCTTTAAAGATACAAAATCCATTCAAATGTTTTGTTTTTATTAACCTACATTTTTAGCCTACTTTTCTTTTTTTTTAATTCGAAGAATTAAAAAAAATAAAAAAGTAGGTATTGACATGCGGTCGATGTCCGTCCGTCCGTCTGTCCGTACCCCCCTTCCAAAATCGGTTCTATCCATCCGATCTTAAAAATTCTTTTTTTGTTAGAAAGCTATGACCTCAGAGACCCGACTTTCATACTTTTTGTACGTCTGTCTGTACGAACGGACGGACATAAATCTACTATTTGTCGACGAATTTCCCATTGAATTAGCATTGAAATTCAATTTCGAGTCATTTAAATCGCTGAATTTAACTACAAATGCTACGGACAAGTGAGATACGTCAAAAAATTCAGCGCATCGAAATTAGTATACATTGAAAATTTCAGAAAAGATTTCGAATTCAAAGTACTTCAATTATTTAAAAAACATCAAAATTTAATGCTCATTTAAAAAGCATTAGGAAGCCATTTTCATTAGAATTAAGTCACCATTGCCATCGCAACAATTGCTTGAGAAACTTTAATTCTTATCGACAATAAATTAAAACAAATTTATTTTTGAGACATCGGTCAATTTAAGATGACGTCAATATATATTTCACTACGAATTGTTTTCATTCTATTTAAAAGCGAGGAATATTACATATTTATTCTTTGAAATATAAATTTTTGCAAACGATTTACGTTATAATTATTTAATTTTCGAAATAAAATAAATGAAACTAGCCGAATTTAGCAAGTAAATGTTTATTGAGGAGTAGTTTTTTGGTTTTTGTTCTACGAAAAATTAAATATTATTTATAACTGCAAATAAAGCTGTGTTTAGTTAGACGCTGCGTTTAGTGAAATTTATTTTAAATTTAATGTGGAAAAACGGTTGTTGATGTCACTTACTGATACAAGCCTAGTTTTTTCAAGATAAGAATTTTGGTAAGTATTTAAGTAACAGGAAAGTAGGCTATTTTAGTTCTTCAAGAACTTCTTGTTTATATAATATAACAATGAAATAACTTTAAATGTGTTTAACTTCACTATTAAGGGGGAATTGGAGCGCTGGATCACGGATCTCCAAACACAAGTGCCTCTGTGTTAATCAAATGGGAAAAATTATTTTCTCTGCCTCATTTCTCCAACTGTACTGGATTGAATATTTTAATTAATCTTAATGTCTTAATTTAATCTTATTTGTTTCCTTTAGTTTCATTGGTAAAAATATTTTTTATAACAAAATTGTAAGATATTTTAAATAAAAAATTACACCTAAATTTATCAAGAAACCAACTTAAGCCTTTTTTTTTATATAAATGTATAATTTTCGCTTTTTGAACAAATTTCTTTATATCTGAAATTATTGATGATTATTGATCACTTCTTTGTATTAACTTAGTTTTTCAAAAGTAACTTTTTAATGACTTAGTTATTTTGTTATAACTTAGAAGTGCACAAAGCTCATCATTAAAAAAATTTACGCTATGTGTAAAAACTACTATTTCTTTGCCGAAATGTTTGTATATTTTTCCTCGAAATTCTCGTCAACATAAATTTCTTTATTAATATCACATTATGATGCAAATGTAATTATAATTTTAAAAAATACTTGCAATAGACATAGAAAACAAAACAATAACAACAAAACTTTATTTTTATTGACATCTAATTACACAAGTTAACTTCTAGTATAGGAGCTTGTTTATCTTGATAATATTTGGCAAGAACTAGTTTCTCCAAATGACAATAGTTGGTACTGTCGTAGTGCTGGAAAATAAGAACACAATGATAACTTATCAAGCGCAACTAGATTATGAGCAACATAAACATCATAGGGTTAATTTACTAACTAAAACTAAACTTCTCGCCACAACAACCTGTTAGTAGGCCATGCTGTGCCTATTTCAGTTAAGACTTGGCAAGGCAAGAGCTCTGGGGTGCTAAGCATACGTCTCGTATAGACCTTAAGCATAGCCCCAGTGTTTAGTTCCCAAGCAACTTGTTACTCATTTTATCGACCCACTTAAGGGATGAGAAGATAAGTTAACTTCACCCAATCTGGGACTAGATCCCCAGACATGGCAAAGCACCTGCTTGAGGCCATTTTTAAAACTCACCAACATGCCGACCTGCCAAACTTGTGTGTTTTTCTGCTGTCGGAATTCTTCACTCCAACACATTAACCCTCGTTAAACCAAATTGATTGTTAAAACTTTACTAGGGCTGCTGTGACAAAATAAACCAAACTTACCACACAATGGGCTAGTAGTGGCAATGTAGCAATGCGGTAAACATTTGTTTGGGCCTCTGAGCAGTCAGGTTTTCCTTAAAAAACATCAGTATCAACTATGAAGCCCCTTACCCACAGTGGCTTTCGCCAGAAAATGCTGCATGAACACACAAAAAATATTTATCAGTTTCTTCAACGCAAAGTAGTACAGACTAGAGTGGTGGCAGCGGTACCGGAGAAGAGTATCAAGACAAAAAGGTAGAAATTCTGCAACAGTTGGGACAATTGATGTTTAGCAGTCACATTCTTAGCAAGTTCTGACAAAACGCCGCCAAGGCGAACCCCGAATTCACACTTTCAATCACTTCAGTTCAAAGAAAAATCAGTCATTACAAAAAAAATAAATATTTGCAACAGAGTCACGTCATTAGAATAACCAAATAAAACTTTATTAATAAAAGAATTGAATTTAAATCCAAAGTTTGGATTTGATCAAAACAAAACCCCATTTAAATCCAATCTTTAATTATTTAATGTGTGTTTGCTAAATTGCTATATTAAAGGATGTTGCTGTTGTGAGCATCTAGGGCATAATAAGTGGGCCAAAGGGCATAGCCAAAAGTATTGTAACAAATAATATAAAAAAAACTTACTTTTTAAAAAGTATGGTGGTAAGCATGATTGTTACGAGCTGCTACAAAGTGTCAAACATCACAACTTCCATTACCTAATAAAAAAAGTATAAATCAATAAAACAGAAAGCTAACACAATTTAATTTCAAAAGATCATATTATTCAATCAATGTTACAATGTATGTAAAAACGGTTCTAGAAATAACTTGTTGAAGCATTGCATGGTACATAATAAGATCAATTTTAATACAGATAAACCAAAAACTGAATGAGAATTATCTGGCGCATAAAGTGGTTCTCATTAATCAACAACAAAACGTTAAAATACTGCAAATCCAAAATAGATTATGTGCAATACTTTGAACTAACTTTTTCCTGTTGTAGAATTCAATGGTGTCGAGGAACATTGAAGAGAGTTACCATATAAACAAGTCAGATGACTTGATTTGGTATATAATCCACCGCTTCGAACAGTTTCAACTGAATCCTTTTTGCCTGAACCCTAATCTTTGGCCTCTTACTCATTCAAACTGAATAATTAGTTGAAGTTGAGGATCACAAAATGATTACCAAATAAAATGCAGGTCTCTGTCCGTACAATACACAAGTAATACAAATAATACCACCTATACCAAAATACCATATATTCCTATAATCTAGTTTAAGGCATGGATGTTTGTAATCTGCTTTGGAAGAAAGCCTTCATGATTCTTATTTGCACCTATGAAACTGTTTTAATCCATGTGTTGCTTATTATCAATACAACTGTATCAGAAATTTAAACAAGTCAACTAAAATCATAACAATATAAAACTCACTCATTAGAATTTTTCATCACATTTGGTTTGAGTTTTCTCCAGCCATCAGCCCTTATCGATTCAAACTGGCTGTCTTCAAAGTGATCCTAAAACCAAATTATTTATTGCATAAATAGAATTAAGGAAATTAATGGAATGTTTACCGAAACTACTTAGAATTTATTTTATTAATTTAATTAATAATAATAATAAAAGTTGCTTTTGAGACATTGGTCATTAAAGAAATTTAAACAAAACACAAAACAGCTTAAATAAATTAACAATGAAAAAAATATACTGGAATAGTAGAGCTTTAATTATAGGGAATCGTTATAAAAATTTTAATTTAATATTGTGGGAATTTTTCTATCCTAAATAACACTTCCAAAACATTTCGGTACAATACACAAGAAATTTTTAAAAATTAATTGCAATTACATATAATACAGTAATTAAAACATGTAACATAAACTGTGTTGAAAGCAAATAAAAAAGTTATTGATTAAAAATTTTGTAATACGTTTAAAGTTAAAAAAGCTTGTATAAATACAATTGGCCAAGTTTTCAAAACAAACTTAGTTGGCGGCGGAGTGTTGGCGACGAAAACTTGTTTACTTCAGTGAGGCATAATGCAACCCTAAATACAATGTAAACACGCTAAAATATTGAAATAAAAGTATTGATGAATGTAAATCTAACTTTCATCACTAAAGCTATTAAAAATGCTAACCGTTATTTATTTTACAGATTTAAAGAAATTTTATACCCATTATAAACATCAACTTCAACTAGACAACAAAGCGAAACGGGATTATAAAACAAATTTTAAAACAACGACAGCAATCAAAATTTCATGAAATGATACACAAAAACTTGAAATTCAAGTGTTATATAATCGTGATTACTTTTCAAAATGAACTTACCTCGCATAAAACAGCATTTTTACCGTAGAATCCATTCACCTGGAGTCACGACGGCAATTGTAAAACCATAGCTGGCGTCGTTTTTTTATCATATTTAAATGTAAATATTCCTGGCTTTTTCGAAGCGTCTTTCGAATAACATGAAATGAAGCAACAAATAGCTGTCCATCCGAAGTATTACAAAATGATTTTCAGGAGAATTTGATGCTTATTTTTAAAAATATAAGGGATATAATGCTAGCACTACGTTCGTTATCCATCGTGTAGAAAAGAAGAATGCGGCAACCCTAATGACTCAAAATGGCGATCGCGCCGGCCTCCCTTTATAGTGGCTCTAGGTTAAATAATTTGTATTTTCTATGATTTTCTAGAAACATCAAAAATTCGTTTTAAAACATCTATAAGGTGTAACTCTTTTTTTAAATAAAATATTTAATTTTCTAAAATGAGTTTTCTTCCCCATGAAATGCATCAAATATGAAGTCTGTAGTTTCTTTTCGTTTATCCTTGCCTTCGATGCCTTTAAAACCCAAAAAATTCTATGGCAGGTACCATTTGCAGATGCGCGATTTTCTTAAAAACCTTTGCCTTTTAATAAGTCCTGGTAACTCGTGTAACTAATATGGAGTCCTTTTCTCTTTCACTGATTCACCTCGTACAATATTTATCGGGTGTCTAGTATACTCCAACCACCACCGGTGTCCCATTTCTAGCCAGAATGTAAGCTTCCAGAAGACTCTCTTTCCCCTTCCCTTCAATGGGTTTTCTAGGAAAAGGGGCCCAGATAGCACGTACACTTACAGTAAGTTTGCTTTTGATGTGATCCATCCGATCATTGCAAGTGTGACGTCATATGTTTGAATTTCGTTTGCTTCTAGCTTGCAGAAAATCCGTTTGCTTCAGAATGTAGTTGCGATGTCTTTCAACAGATGGCAGTAGAAACTTCTTCCAAGATATCCTCAGAATTTCCCCCTATTCTCACCACGGGGGGGAAGGCGTGACCATACCCTCGTTTGGTTTTCCAGGAAGCCGCGTCGGGGTTTCTCTCCGATTCCCCCCCCCCCTCCCCCTCCCCAATCTAACCACCTTTTAAAACACGACGCTCACGTCTATTTTTGTCGTTTCTTTAAGACCCCCCGGGGACGAGGGGATGGGGAAACACATTTTGCGTTGTAATCTCAAGAACTGAAGCTTCTCCGAAAACTATTGGTATCCCCAACTAATTAGTTTCGGTCACCCGTCGGGCTGTCGTCGTGTGACGCCGGACGCTCTTTCTAGCACATGGCGATTTGTGAGAACAACTTGGTTTATTTCGAACAGACGGATAATTTCCACTATCCGAATGATTTTAATTTTTTTGAGAAATTTGGAGTATTAATTTTTCATACTACCGGAAGATGGTCAAGCACATATTAAAATATTACGTAGTTTTATTGTTTATTGCTGCACCTTTGCATCTCGTATATCGAAAATTATTAGAAAGAAAAAAGTGCCACTTTACTAAAATTTTGATGCTAGTGAATGCAAAGTTTCAGACTTTACAGGCAAGAAAATCTCCATAGTTATGATTTACTAGATTTTAATATGGCGACACAAAGAAGGAAACGAGGGTTTTCAAAATAGTTATAAACAAGGATTTATCAAAATTTAATTCGTTAAAATAATCGAAAAAAGAAAACCAAATTTGTAACAAGGATTTAAAAAAAAAATGCTGAAAAACCCTGAAATTTTATATGCACATTACACGGTTTACTGCGCTCAGGGATAGGATAGTTTACATTTTTTAAAAACTTTTAACTTCTGACACATATGTAGTATATAAAGAATTTTTTAAACAAACATATATTTTAAATGTGTTTTGAAAGTATTCTTAAATAATTAACCTTTAATGCTTCCTGATTTTAGTGAATGTTGAGGTTTTAAGTTCTAAAATCGCACAGAGTTTATTTTTAATTAGTTTTAAGTACAACATGAATAGTATTAAGTTTTAAAGTGTAATTATTCACGATCTATTGGGAATATTTAAGTTTTTGGATGCTTTAACTCTACGAAATCCATTCTTGACAGACATTAGAACAACCCGTCTATCACTTCCGAATGGTACGATTTCTGTCAGCTTTCTTTTTATTCTTATGTAGACAATTTTTAATAAAAAAAAATGCATTCTGAACTTAATGTATAGTTAAAATACTTGATCATACATTAAAAACTAATACATTTATTTAAGGGGAGATCATAGTTAAAAATGACCAAAAAATTGAATTTTTGAAACCAGTATTTTCTGATAGATGTTTTTCACAAAACTATGTAATTTTCAACACATAGGTACACTTTTCTCTAATCTATTAAATATTTCTTTAATTTTTTTGTGTGTGTGTTATAAAACCATTTTAGATCTATTTAAGTCACCTAATTTAGTCTTAAAAACTAGAAAAATATATTATTATTTTACTTTTTTCTTAAAATAAAATTTAAAAATTACTTTAGGCTAAAAATAAAAAGGCGACCAATATCAAAATCTGTTTACTTCCACTTGAAAAAATTGTTATGTGCTTTCATTGTATATATTTTGTACAAAGTGTACCGAAAAAATACTTGTATTTTTAAAAACTCGTAATTGTATGTTTCAAAACATGCCTTTTCTTAAAAAATCATTTTTAAAAATAAGATTCTTAGGTGTAAATATAATAATAAAAGTACAATCTAAATTTGGTACAATTTTTTTTATTGTACCATAATTTTTAAATGATTTAGAGCCTTTCAAAATCAATACTAAGAATTGCTCATTTTTGCTGCCACTAACTATGATCTCCCCTTAATATTGTGTTGGTTGAAGCACGTTTATCTACAAGGCATTGTTGGAATTCTTGAGGCGTAAAATTTTGGAGAACCTATCCCATCGACATAACTTAACTTTAATTAAATAGTGCCTTGAATATTGGAGGTTTAAGTTATTTTGAAAACAAATACATATTTAAGTAGAGAGGATTTTTTGTGTAAAAATTCGCAGACTAGCTTGAATCAGTAAAAAGTAAAAATTTATAAAATAATGTGCCTTGTGGTTTATATCGTCTTTAGTGCAAAGATTAAAAACAAATTAATAAGAAAATTAGTTTCAACACTTAAAAATGAAATTCATTATTTTTTACACTAGAAATGAACAAATCATTTACAAAAACTATATTTTTCAACAAAAAAACTTTTAGAATTAGCTTTTGTTTAAAAAAAATTATGTAGTCTTACAAACACTATTAAGGAAAGTATACATATTTAAAAAAACAAAACAAAAAAAACAGGGATTCTCACGACATTGGCGTTATGACGACATTGGCAAATTAGTATTCTCATCGAGACATAATTTGCCACTGCACTTAGTTTCTTGATTCGAAACGAAACAAAATGTTTCTTTTTTACAAGGTTTCGAAAAAAAAAAAACACTTTCTCTTTTGATAAATAATCATTTAATTATCTGGCAAACCAATCGATTTCGTTTACACTTAGATACATTAAAAACTGCCCTTGTAAAAGGTAAAAAAATGTGCTGATGTTAAAGTTTATGAAAAAGCGAAATCTTGTTAGTATCGTTAAAGAAGTTGGTAATGTGTTTATGGACACAAAAATCTCAATTTTTAAAAAAATTTCATTTAGCGCATTTTCCACTCAGTTCTTCAATCGTCATCAATACCCCTGCCATTACACTCTTAAAACAAAGGAGTGAAATCCACTCCTGTAGGAGAAGTGCATTTTCGACACTGGAAAGGAGTGAATATTAACTCAGACTGAGTTATAATCGCTCGTATGGAGTGATCTTGTTGCAGATTCAACATACAAAGGATCCACTCCTGTAGGAGAAGTGCATTTTCGACACTGGAGAAGTGAAAATTAACTCAGACTGAGTAAAAATCGCTCATTTGTTTTAAGAGTGCAGGTTTTAAACACCATAAAATATTTAATTAAATTAGCAATAATGAAAGGGTTCATTTTACTAAGAGGGATGTGACATTTTACTAAGATCGTTTTTTATTAATGTAATTTTTTTTTAAAACTGGAAAATGCAGTTACGTTAGATTTGTCCAAATGTAAAAAAAATCCCTTTTATTAATCTTTTAAAACTTCGTCTAAATAACGATGATTTGGATTTTTGAATACAAGAAGTTTTTTAATATTTGGTACTTATGCATACTCTATACTCTTTGGAAGTATGTACAACATATTATCTGTAAATAAATAAATGTGTTGAAACATGCAAAGTGATTGTTTTACTTGTGTGCAAATATTATAAATTTTATTTAATATTAATTATAATTTAGTAAGAAATGCAATTTAAAATTTAGGAACGATTTCAAAAAGTTTAATAATTTAGGCTGTGAATGAAAAAAATTATTGCATTCTTGTGCGGGAAAGTGTCACTCATTGAACTCATAATCACGCTAAATAAATATTTAAATTAGTCCAAAATCTGGAAAGCGATTCGCTTTCAAAAAAGCCCATGGAACAAGCGAAAGGATTCGGACTTAAGTGGTTTTCTCTGCAGGCGGTCCTGCCATCTCCTTCCCCCCATGCTTCCCCCTAATACTGGTTTTAAACATCCCTCGACGGCTTCTAAGAACCGATTGAGGCAGGGCCTAATCTATATGGCTGGGGGCCTAAGGGGCCAAAACACATGTCTTTCTACTTCGACATTCTTGACAGAGACACTGGTCTGCTATGGTCTGGTGTCCGTCATGTATCCATGTAGCTGTCCTTGTCATTTGCAGCTTTTATTTTGGGTAAGGTTTTTTTTTTTTTTGCATTTTAAAACTACTGAATAAAATGGCATGAGCTGCAAGTTGTGACTTGCTCATTATAAGTTCTTGAGCATGCCAAGTAAGAAACCTTATTTTTAAATTACTAGATACTCTCCTTTGATGAAACTAAATCAATTACTTTTTTTAATGTTATTTGATTGATTTCTAAAAATAGTGTGATATTAATTTTAAATAAACTTTAATAATACTATTTTTGTGTGTGTGAGAAAGTTTACAAACCAGTTGCAAAACAAAAAAAAGGCACTGATAGTTAAAAAAAATCAATAATGTGTTGATATTTTTTTGTTCATTACATTAAATTTGTGAAACACGATTGAATGTGATTGAACTTCTCAAGCAGCCAAAAAAACCTATCCATCTAAATATTTACTTTTTTGGTCTATTTTTTTAATATTAGTAATAACTCTTATAATTTTTATTTTTGTTAAATAATTAGTGGTTTTTATTGTTTCAAAATACCTTGAAAATACAATATCGAGCTATGAGAAGGTACTATTTTTTAGTTAAATAAAAAAAATGAACTGATAAGTACTACCATCTATATACACTGCTCATAAAAATTAGGGGAGCACTTTGAGTACTTCTGTTTACCCCTCCAGTTCCAACTTCTTATTTTTATTTGAAAAATATATAAAATTTGTGAAATAGATTCCTTATTCATCCAGATTGAAATAGTAAAAAACAGGGAAACTTAATTTTTTAAACTAAAATTTAAGGGGGGGGGGGGGATTGGAATTATAGCTTTTGAATACATTATAACAATAATTTTTTCAAAATTTTGATTGCAAAAAAGAGGTAAAATCAAATTTTAGACTTCTAAGAATGCAAGCGTGAAGAATTTAGGGTCAATTTATTTCATAAAAGTTTTTGGGAGTGAATTTTATTTTACCATGTTTTTCATATTTTTATTCAATTAAAACAAACATTATTTAATTCTTCAAAAGACATAATTCTTCCATCAAACGATAAATTAGTACGATTTCAACTTAATAAGATAAAAAAAAAATCGGAAGCTGATGATACCAAATGGAATCACTGGGGGCGAAATAATGGTTTAAACCATGCATTCCCCTAATTGTTTTGAGCAGTGTTTGTATGCATGTATATTTGTAGGTTGAGACATCATGCATGGAGATTTGCTTCTCAGATTCTGCACTCACACCAGCCACCCACCCAATTATAGGACAGTGTAGGAACCGCTTTTAAATAACGGTAGGTGCTATGACAATTTATTAAATACTTAATATTTTTTTAATTAAAATTATGCATAATGCAAGAAAATTAATTCATATTATTAAAATGACGAATTAATTATTAAATGCATGCAATTTCTTTACTATATACTTATTTTCCTAAGAGTATTAAATTTAACTGTATAAATTAGTTTTTTATATAGTAATATATAATGTTTTATATATTTTAAAATTTAACCCCCTAATATATACTGTTGCCATATGGCAACAAGTAACATAGTCCACTTTATTCTATTAAAGAGGGGCTCCCTCTCGACATATCTGTGTTTTTTTCATCTATTACAACCCATTTTGAAGTTTTACTTACTAATAACCCTCATAGATGACAGTAGTAAAAGTGTATTTAACCCTTTCGCTACGAAGGATTTTTGCTTCCTCGTAATATTTGATAGGAATAACTTTATCGAATCCATAGCTGTTCGGGCGTTTTAGTAATGAAAGGTTTAAAATTGTAGAGGTGAAGTTATTAGCTGCTGTGAAATTACGTGTTTTAAGTATATTAATATTAGTACTAAATACAAATGTAAATCGTTTTGAAAAAATAATTATAATTCAAGAGGGCTATTTTAAAGTATGTAGTAGTTTTCTAGTCATTCTTATCAAAATTGGATTCTGTAGTTGGTTTTGTCATAAGGCAAAAATTCTAAAATTGAAATTATTTAAATTCCAATGCAGTTATTTTTTTTCTGTATTTTTTCCATAATGTATGAGTATAAACGATACAAAAATATATTTTTGGGATGAAAAAAAATTCATGCATTACAAGATTAATTAACTTTTAACCCCTAATTTTTTTGTAAAAATAAATAAGAAGAAACATTTGAAAAAATATACGCAGATAATAAATATGTTAGTTAGGTTTGAATTATCGTCGCACGAGGGCTATTGGCTATATATTATTTTAGAACCACTGTCAAGTGACGGCATGCATGTACAAAGAGTTTTGTACTTTTTTCATAAGAAACTTAATTAAAATGAAATATGAATGTGTATGATGGTTCATTTCCAATAATTAAACCAATTGTATAAATTTTATTAAAATTTTGGTTTTATAACTCGATTATTTAAATATAAACACATTAAAAAATAGTTATTTCTGCAACAAGTGTGAAAAGTAATACTTTTTAAAACGAGTGGATTTTATTTCACGAGCGAGTGAAATAAGGACACGTGTTTTAAAAAGTTTACTTTTCACATGCGATGCAAACATTATTTTTTTATAATTGTGTGAAAAAAATGTCATTGGTCCAAAAATATTTCACGCGCATTAATACCTATATACATAAAAGGCGACTTCTGTTTGTCTGTATAGGAGGCAAAATTTTAAGAAACACGCCACAGATCGTCACGAAATTTGGAACAAAAATTTGTCACATCTCCAAAACAAACATAGGCTAATAATTTTTCGAATTAGACCATTCCTTCTATTGTTTACGAACGATTTTATGTGTCCTTTCATTTAAAAAATACACCACTTTCGCTCAAATCCGATCATTTTTTCCCCTTTCGTGATGCCATTTGGCAGAAAAATTTAAATAAAACTTTTTAGAAAATAATTGATATTGAAATTTTTTAATTTGTTTAATATTTGTTCATTGCCTTCAGAAACTAAATTAATAATTTGGAAAAATAATTAATATATATTTCATGTGGCGTTATCCTACCAGTCCCCATTCTATTATTTTATTGTGCCCAAATGATTTTAATTATGAATTTTTTAAATACACAGTTAAGCTTATACAGAACTACGTTGTTTTTGAAGGCCATCGCACTACAGATGCATATTAGGGTTTTATGTCTTCCTTTTTTCGCCAAATACTTTGCCAAACTCGCTAAGTTATTACAAAAAACGCGCAAAAGAGCATTTTTTTATTAGCTGGTTGGTTGTGCGATGGTCATTGAATAAATGGTAGTATGGTACATACACTTATATCGATTTGGTAATTATTATTTTCCAACCCGTGCAACACGAGGTACATCAACTAGTATTTAAATAAAAGCAGATCGATACATCTCTGTATTTTTTTAATATTATAAGTCTTATTTTTTTCACGCAATTATAAAAAAAATTTATGCATAACAATTTTAAAGAGCAATAAAAAATTCGACTAATAAAAGAGTATGACATTCTATTTTGATCAATGATTATTTGAATCAAATGGATAATAATTACCTAAAAAATTAAAATTTCTACAGCAAATTTGGCGATAAGAATGTTGGTTTGAATATGAATGATGTGTTTGACAGTTATTGTATCATAAATATAAAACTGTGTAGGCATGGTTCTATATTTATGTGTAAATTACTGTTTTAAATTCTTATGTTGCCAATTTTTCAGGCTTTTCACGGTTTAACTGTTAAAAAATTAATTGCCAGGTTCTTTTTTTTAAATATTTTTTTTTCATTTCAGGTGTATTGCTTAAGGCAGTTGAAGCAGTTATTTGACAACATAACAGACTAAAAGGTAGGAATTATCCATCGGTGAGATTTTGAAGTATCTTTCACTTATTTATCTTTTTAATATATTTTTATATGTAGCCTAACGAAGAAAAATAATTGTAGACGTTAGATGAGTATGCTTGATGTTGTATAGTTAAAATCCAAATGTATTCAATAGAGGCTCCTATTGGGGACCGGAGCCTCCATTGAAGCCTATGTTAAAATGGTAATTTTTATGTACTTTTTTTGAAAAAAATAATATTTCTTTAAAAGCATTTGTCTGCTTGAGTAAAAGTCCTTAATGTGTAGTGTATGCAAAAGAAAATATAAGCAAAATATTGAGTAGTTACTGAGAAGAAGGTACAGTTGTCCTAAAATATGCACTTTCAGAAAATGTTTAACGAAAATAACGTTTAAATTAATATTTTAAGCACTCTTTTATGCGGAAAGTATTTTTAAAAATTAATTTATAATACTTCTAAGTGTAAACAAGATAAAATGTCAACTTAAAAAAAAAACAGTTAAATAATAAGCGTTAAAATAGATTCTAAATTAATACAGTTGTTAAATATCTGACCATAGTTACTGAAATACTGCTTCCATAATTAGTGAAAAAATATTAAAAAATGAATTAAATTTTTTTCTCTCTTTGTTTTAATTGTAATTCTTTTTTTAATGTATTCTTTTTTTCTTTTCAGATTCAGGGGGCTGGGGAGCTCAGTCGGTTAAGCATTCGCTTAGCATGTTGAAGGACCCAGGATCGGGTCCGGGCATCGCCAAGATAACTGCAGATCTATAAACGGCCCGTGCAGCCAAAAATGTCCGACGACCCGTGTGGCGGAAGTGAACGTTAAATATCCTTCTAACTCCTAACGCTGCGTACGAAGTCACCCCCAACTGTTGCGTTGGGTGCCTACTCAGGTGTTGGCTTGTCACTTGACTGTGGTTCTTAAATACGACGCCCATCGCCAATAGCCCTCGTGTAGCTCTAGTGCGACGATAATTCAAACTACATTTTCTTTACAGATTGAAGAAAAATTCTTAGTGTGTAGCTGTAGTGTGATGTGAATCTATCCAAATGACATCAAATCGCATATATAAAATTAGAAAATGCAAAAATTGAAAATTTGTGTAATTGATTTCATAAAACTGTGTTTTGTTTCAGTTAATTTTTTTATGCACATGAACATAAATGATTTTGTAAAATGCTTTGAAGTCACTGGTTACTTAGAAGTCAATGGAAAAAATTAATTGATGAGCATAAATAATTTTTTATTTAAACTTGTTTTTATATATTCAATGACAAAATAATGTTCAGTTTTGAGTCATTTCTTTTAAATATCTACTAAATTATTTTGTAATTGTGGTAGCACGTGCAGTATATATGTAGTCAATGTATAAATGCTAATCATTTAAGAAAAATTACCTTTTTTTTATAATTGATTATTTATATTTGTATCTAATACTAATGCTACATTTGTTTTAACTGTTTCTAGCTTCTGTATTATTACTACTTCTAACAAAATAATTGTGTGTTATAGTTTGAAACATAACTTTTAATCAAGTTTGTCATCTGATATAAATAAACTTTATTGTTTTTTTTATTTTCTGTGTCCATTTGTTTTGATTGTTACTGCCAAGTACCAAAGATAAAATATTTCTTATTAAAAAGCAATTAAAAATTTAATGTAGGTAATTAATAACTTTATTTAGTTCATGTAGGAGTCTGGAATTCAGCTAAATTTGTACTATGTGTACTATGCAAATAAACTTATATTCAGATTAAATTTATATTTAACATAAAATTTTCAAATTACAGGTGATGTTTTCCTACACTTTGTTTAACTCCAGAATTAATAATTATAAGTGTATTGGATGGGTGGTGGTCTGTCATTGAATTGCCTACCCTGTTTGATTTTGTTTGTTTTGTTGAAAAAACGAAAAATGTTCATTAATGTAAAAAATATGATACAAAAGAAACTGTAAACAATGATTATTATTTCTGCTAAGAAACCATTAAGTAATCAATGTATTATAATAAATTGATTACTTAACGCTTTCCTGCCTTAAATAATATGTATCATTTACAGCTTTCTTTTTGGTATCAGACTTCTTATTATAATGAACATTATTCAATTTTTTAAAAATAAAACAAACAAAATAGAACGGGATGGCCAATTCAATGATTCCCTCACCACCAGCCATCCAACGCACCCCTTCCCCCTCTCCTGCCCCTCCCCCCCAATAAGCACCTTCCCCTCTCCTCCCCCCCCCAACAACGACCCCGCCCCAAAGCACCCCCCCAACACCCCCCACGCCTACGTAACCCCCCCCCCCCAACTGTCAATCACGGCTATGTTTGCATAGCAAGTTTGCATCAAGTTTAAAAGCAAGGAAAATAAACATTTGCAACAAGTTTATTGCAAGTTTGCAGGTTTGATTCGTACGTTTGCTTCAAACTTGCAATGCAAACTTCCAGCAAGTTTGAATCGTGTCAACTAGGAAGTTTGAATCACGTTTGCTTCACACTTGCAGGCTTGCTTTGCACACTTGCTGCAAGTGTGCAGGCTTGCATTGTAAGTTTGATGCAAGTTTGTTGCAAATGAAAATTGCTATCTGGGGGGGAATTTCGCTTACCTAATCCTAGCGCGTTTGAGGTTTACAATCAAAGTATCATTACAGTTAGTATTTCCCCATGTAGGGTGGGGGAAAATACGCTCCCGCCGTTTTGAAGAGAGTCGCATGCGGGGAAGGGGAGGAAAATGTTTTCGAAGCTTGCATTCTAGATAGACCTACTATAGTATACCCCAACCATTATATAAGTATACATGCTTTAAAAGCATCAATGTCACTTTTTCGTACATGAGGGTGTCTCATTTAAGTTTTGACCTCCTTAACTCTTTCAGCAACTATCGGCTGTTAGTTAATTATAGAAATTAACGTTAAATTCTGCTGATGTCTATACCCAGACAGTGTCCACCTCCGTTCCCGTAGACTTTTACCCGAGATGCTTATTCAGGCAGAGCCTGATTTCCGGCAGGGCAAACGGGACACATGCGACATGCCCAGGGCCTCCACTTCAAATTAGGCCTCAAATTTTCTTAAAAATTGATATTCATGGAAAATGTGTTAAAATTATTTGCAACCAAAAATTTCTTATATACATTACACAATTAATCTAAGTGGCATTAATTTTTCAAAAGCTAGCCACTTTCAATAATATTTTTTAATCTCTCATTATTTAAAAAATAATAGTCATACGAATTATAATTTTTATTGTACCCTAATCAAGCGAATAATAATTGTTATTATACCCTAATAATGCGAAAAATAATAATTATTATACCCAAGTCATATGAATAATTATTATTGTACCCTAGTCATGCGACTAATAATAATGAATGCATTTCAAATATAATACGACATGTATTACATGACAATATGATGTCTATAACGATATTTTAGCGATTCCCGGACCCGAACGATTCCCGGATTCCCGGACCCGAACACAATTAATCTTAGTGGCATTAATTTTTCAAAAGTGAGCCACTATAATAATTATTTTATCCCTCATTATTTTAAAAATTATAGTCATACGAATTATAATTTTTATTATACCCTAATCATGCGAATATAATAATTGTTATTATACCCTAGTAATGCGAAAAATAATTATTATACCCAAATCATATGAATAATTATTATTGTACCCTAGTCATGCGACTAATAATTATGAATGCATTTCAAATATAATATGGCATTACATGACATTTTGATGTCTATAATGTTATTTTAGCGATTCCCGGACCCGAACACAATTAATCTTAGTGGCAGTAATTTTTCAAAAGGGAGCCACCATATTAATTATTATATCCCTCATTATTGTAAAAATTATGCTTTTAGTTATGTGAATAATAAGTACGTATGCATTTCAAATACAATATGGTATGACATTATATGACATTATAATGTCTATAATGTTGTCTGTTTTGTTTATTTAATGTTTATTTGGTCATTTTAATGTTTTCTGATGTCATATCTTATGTACGCATTAAAAAAGTTATTAAAAATGTAAAATATGCAGGACTTAAGCGTGTATTTAGGCTAATTTATAAAGGATAGGTATTTGAACACATTTAAAATGAAAAATTCATGTTCATAGATTCATTAATGTATGTTATGGGCAGTGCGTTAACCATTAGGATTATTATGAGCTACCCATGTTATCGAGAGGAGTAATCGAGAACAAGTATTAGTTATTATTTGTGTACTGTAATAATGACTTAACTGTAAAATTATGTGTAATTGTTTATTTTATATCATTCTGCCATAATTTTTATATTGTTTCCTTAAATTTTAACAATTTCCTTAGAGATAGATGTAAATTTTTGCATAAATAAAAATGAGCTAACGTGAAATACCCCAAGTGGTTTGACCAATACTAACCAAGTCGACCCTTATGTATCCCTTATTAGTGTCCTGGGTAGCCTTTACATCGTCTTGACCATCAGTATTACTGTAATGATCCTTTTTTTTTCATACTAATATGAGTTATAAGTCTATATACTAATGTGAGTTATGCGAGTCATAAGCACCATTTTTATTAGTTTTAAGCATAACAATAACACACAAGCAACAACTACATATTTTTGAGGTACATGAATTTTTTTTTATTCAACAACTTACAGTTTACATTCTGGGGCGGCGACCAATTGCCTACATACGCGCCAACACACCAATCACAGTGCCACAGAGCGCTTGGTTACATCGAAGCAGGTAAATCAAGGAAATAAATCGCATATAGCAGTCGAAATATGTGCAGATCGAAGTGTAAATCAAGTAAGAAGTAGACATCACATTAGCTTTCTTGGAGGAACTGTTCATACACTTTATCCTGTAGTATTGTATATGATAGCAGTATGAAAAGATAAACTATAAAACACAGCAGCTAACTATTTTCCAAATATATTTAGGGTTTTTTTCTTTAATTTTGAAGAATATATACTTAGTCGAAGATTTCGTTTGTCTTTGCTGTTGGGGCAAATGAATAATTTCAATACTGCCAATGATTACATCGATTATGATTGATATTCTCAGAGTAATCTGTTTATGTTCTGAAATTAATTTGATTTGCAGCAATTTCCCGAAATAATATGTAAAAATTGAATAATTTAGTAAATCTGAACAGCAGAATTTCTTGTTATTTCGATACATGATTTGTTAAAGTTGCGTTATTTCTTTGTTTATTAATTTTGGAAACTAGTTAACTCACAGTGTATAAGTTCTACATAATTGCAAAACACATAGGAATGTATTATACCGAAGCATCATTTGAATCTAGCTCTGGGCCTCCATACGTACAAGATCCTTATAAATCCACTTTAAATATTTATCCTATATATAGACTAAGCGTACAATATGTGTAGCATTTCAATAATCATGAATTGCTCGGAAGCTGGAAAAAGCATTTTGATCTGTTACACTATAGGCGGGTTAATAAGTCCATACTAAGGTTAATAATCTATAAAGATGAAATCAAGAACTTGAAAAAAGGGCAATAAGCCAGGATCCCTAAAGCTCATTAATATAATTCACAAATTTCATAAGAAATGTAGAAATGTAAGAGTTCGTTCTTTTTTAAAGTCATTTATCCTCACTGATTCAAAGCTTCCATAGTCATAGCAGCTCCTCATTTTGTATAACACTAGCACCTGTATATACTCTATAACTGTGTAGTGTATATTTCTCGGCATGAAGAAAATGCAGCCGTTGCCAGATTCTTGGTAGAAGTTAAATCAAAGGTGATTGGTAGCTTTATACGCCGGCAACGTGGAAGCCAAATGAACTCCACCTTTCAATGGCCTTTTAAACACGTAAATATTAAGTTTGTGTCTTGTTTTTTTTTTTCTGTTATGCTGCCATGACGATGGTATATCTCGTTACAAAGTTTATACGTCGTTTCACTAACACAAGCACACATAAACCTCTCATTTTTCCAATTAAAGTCAAGACATCCTAATTCACTCAGACACTCTTCATTTCAGATAGGTTAACAAAATAGATAAAAATGCAGTGCTCAATATTGAAAGTTAAATTTACATTTAAACTCTGTGAAGTCAATATTTTTTCCCCTAGTTTCATAAATGACAAAATAAAATAGATTTTTAATATTAAAATACATTTTTTTTATAAAAGATGTTTTAAAAATTATTTGTGAATTTTAATTTGTCATAATATCATTTTAGCATGTAAAACGTACCAGATAACTATGCACTTTTTAAAGTTTTTGATTCCAAGATCTCTAACTGCCTTGATTCTAAAAATCGCGATTTTACTTGCTTTTACAGAGAAAAGTAAATTTGTTACGATTAAAATATTTTCTAATATTAATAAAAGTAAACATTTTATTTAAATGCATTTAATTCGATTTTGTGAACCTATTGATTAAAAAAGGAAACGCAAGTGTAAAAGAATGTTTTATTTTAAATATAAAACATTGACTACCAGGTAAATAAGAAGCACCTAAGGGTTATTTACTATTCAAGACGTATAAAAATGTTTCAAATCTAAGTGTATATAAATAAATATGAAATATTGCTAACGCAATATTTTGATATTATCAAGAGAATTCAATGAACGCTGTGCTAAAAATATATTGAATGTGGAAATAAAGTAAAAATGCTTTAAATTTAAAACCCTTCTCTAAGATAAAAAAAAAAAAAGATACTCTGAAAAATACTAATTAGCTTTTTTAATTTGTAGTTTGATTTATTTTCCGGAACGAAAAAGTAGATATGAAAAACAGTTTGATTGGGATTCCAAAAGATAGTACCCAAATTTTTATGTAGTATTTTGATAAAATAGACGTTAGATTTTTAGCATTTTAGTGAGTTATTTAGAATAACGAAATGGTAAATAAATGTAGACCCGCTAACCACGATACCAAAGCGGGCACAGTTACAAACATGATGTGTGATAAATCTTGATGTGTTGAGACAATCATTCGACAGAAATTTAATCGTTATCGTTTGTGCTGTATGATACATTATTTTCATCAAAATCAATATAATGTATTTCATTACTACAAAATGTTTGTTTGGAGTTTAAATATGCTTTAAATAAAATACGAGGATTGATAATAGAAAATGCCATTCGAGTTAATCTAAGTCAATACCTCAGGCTAATCTGTGTCAATACCTTCGTTTTATGAAGATAAAGCAGCTTAGCATAAAACCTCAATCGTGGTTAATTAACGCCAAGTATAAATTAAAGAGCGTCATTTTATTGTGTACATAATGTATTGTATTTATTTGTGCTTATGATAATTTTTTTAAAATATTATTTTGATGTGTTCCGTGTGTTTATTTCGGTATAGTTTTATTGAATAATGTCAAATTGAAAATTCGGTTTTATGTAGTACTAAGTAAAGTAAAAATAAATATCACATGCATTTAAAAGAAAAATAAATAGCCACTGGTTCTTGTTTTAATTTTATTTAAGCTTGTTACACATTTGGATTGAAATAACTAAAATAATAAACAAAATCTGAGTACTGCGGAAGACAAATTCCAAGCCAAGTTGCATTAAGATGCAGCTATTGAATAATGAGTATACCACATAAAAACAAAACATAAACACAAAACAGCAATAAAATAAAAAGAATTTAAAAAATAATAGTGTAAAATTTATCACTTAAGTTTTCATGCAAGCTCTTATACCCAAACCATGCTTTGCATACTTTATAAGTCGACAAAGTTGATATTAAAAATCATTATAATCTATTTTATATTTGAAATAATTTCAAGCTATTTAATGTTTTAAATAATTAAAAAAAAAATTACGTAAGAAAAATAAAACATTCTACTATACTTTTATTTCTACACTACTACCTTTGAATATAGGAATTTACGCAAATTTTAGCTATCATGGTGCCTCATACTGAGGAGAATCAACATTTTTTTCAAAATTACCAATCTTGTAACTATATAACTTTATTACTATATTCAATCCTTCAATAGTAAATAGTTTCTTAAGTTTTAAAAAGCAATAAGTAATTATGAAATCCATAGGTATGAGTCTTACCAAATACAATCACATGAATGCTTAAAATCAACAAGGAATTAGAATTTCTGAATGAGCTTCAGAATAGTAAAAGAATTGCGTCGGAATAAAATCTGTTTCTGGAATAAAATCCGGAATAAAATTGATTCATTGTAAAAAAGACTTCAAAAGAAAATGTGCTTTTAAAAAAATGGATGAATTGCTCACACATTAACAGACGTAAGCAGGATATACGTAAAAACAGAAAGCTTTAAAAATGACACCCGTGCATTTGGTATAAAAAGAAACGATAGTATATACATCACAAATATCTGCATTATGGTATAAAAAGATCATCTTAGTTATAATAGAAACCTATGCACACTTGCACTTCTCAAGCAAGTGGCAGTCGTCGACTTAAAGAATAAAATACGTTTTTTCTTATAGCAAAGAAATACTCAATTCGTCATTGGAGGAAACAAAAGCAGTTGTGGCTTTTCAAGTTGAAAATATTCCTAAACGTTCGATAATTTTCTTGTAAATAACTTTTATATTAGTTTCTCACTTTTTTCTCAATCAGGCACTACATAGAATTTTTCAAAGTAGAGTACATAATTCAAAATAACACAGTAATCACATCTGGTTTAAGTATGCAGGCCCAAAACACGATTTTTAGCATTTAAAATTCCATGTTTGTTGTAACCTTATCAGAGAATTATGAAGGAAAATGTGTACTCTACTTTGAAGAAAACCCTAAAAAATACTAAATTCAGTTAGCAATTTCATAAACCACATAATTCAATAGTCAAATTAATAATTTTTCCTCGATACATTGTTTAATGGGTGTTGATTTTTGACGCAGACAATCAAGTAATGTTATCAGTTACTTGCTTTCTTTAATATTGAGTTCAATTCCATTTCATCTTCTTCAATTTGAAAGCTAACGAAGAAGCACCCACTCACAACAGAAGCAGTCATTATTTTTTTTCTCGTAAACGAAAAAGTTCACAAATTTCTTAGTTTTAAAACTCTAGACGATAAGCGGCGCAGCTGGTTTCGTGGTCTTGAAGGTTCACTGTGCATCTGCTAGCAGAAGGGGCCACTTCGATGGAATACTCGGCCAAGGCTTCCTGGTTCTGTGCCATCCAGTATCCCAGAGTATCCGTCTCGTAGGTTGGAATGATGGTGACCTCGAGGTCCTCCTTCCATCCCTTCTTGGCCTCCAGGAGGGCATTGAGAACCTCCTTGCTGGGATTGATGCCGCTGAAGACGTAGTATCTGGCACGGACTTTCTTGAAGAACTCGATGTCGCAGTATTGGGGATCGCCGTGGTGAGGGACATAAGCAAGATCGACATAAACGGGTGAACAGCTGGGCTCTTTGGTAGCTTTGGGTTTCTTCATCGGCGAGGACATCTTTGAGACGCTTGGGGAGTGTGTCTTTCCATTAGTGTCGGGTTTGCCTAGGGACTTCTTTTCGGGTTTTTTCGGGGCGACAGTCTTTTGGGTGCTGTCCGGAGGGGTAGGCAGACCCATGGGCTTACCCCATTCTTCCAAGCGGAAGTCGTAGTTAGTTTCCCCCATGTGTCCTTGCTCTTGGTATCCTTGTTGGTAAGTCACTTGTTGAGTGGTCGTGGTTTGTGGGTTGATTCCAGAAGTTGTAGTTGTCTCTTGATATTCGTAACCTACTAGCGTGTTTGAGTTATTTCCATCGAAATCATTTATAGTTTCAGCAGTCGTGTTCTCGATTGTTTCCTTGTAAATGTGATTTCCGTCAACATCTTCCTCTTCTTTCGTGTATGCTTTGTTGGTGTAGGCGTAAGGAGACACATTTCCAGGAACAAAAGAACTACTGTCTTCTTCATCTTCTTCAGAAGACTCACCATAGGGGCTATCATGATTTGCGTTTCGGGCAAGTTTGCTAGGTGACTTTGGACCTTTGGGTAGGTTCATGTTGTCAGTGTAATCGCCTTTGGCTATTGTCAAATCGGCTAATTGTCCAGATGTATCAAGTGGGTAAGGAGGAACATCGGGTGAAGAATCGCTTCGCATGATATTGTCTTCTGGTGAATCCGAGTGAAAACGAGAATTGATAATATAACTGGTTTCCTGTTCAGAATGCGTCGAGTAAGTTACATGCTCTTGGACAGCTGAAGAACCTAACTCTGTTGTCTCCTGGGAGGAGAATTCCGAATGTCTCCATTCTGGCTGATCTTTTCCATTGCCTGCTAATTGAGAAACCAGCTCGTTCTCTGTGTCGTCTTCGACAATATGTTTTGATTCAGTTTCTTGAGAGTATCCATAAGCGCTTTCATGAACCTCAGCTCTTGTTTGTAAAAGTTCTCCATCAGTAGTGGTCGATCTCAAACTTTCCACAAAACCTTTGTTGTCGTAATTTGTGTTACTGCTGTATTCACATGGTATATCTTCATCATCTTTTTCACTAATTCCAGCATGCATTGAACTAGTCATTTGAGAATACGATTCAGCAGATATTTCCTGATGGACATCTTCGGCTTCTGTTCTAAAATCAATTTCAGCAGAAACATGTTGGAATTCTTCTGAAACAAAATTATAGTTTTTATCTTCTGTGTCAATCGTTTCGGAATATCCATCATGATGGTCATTACTATCGGAAATAATATATTTATTTGAGGAACTTTCACTGTATGATATATTTGAAGTGTGAACGTTTTCTTCGAATTTTGACAATGTTTCATATTGGTGGGCCTCAGTCATTTCGGTCAAAACTTTATTTTCTATGCTCGATAAGCTTTCGCTGTGTTGAGGGCTAATGATATCGTCATCTGTTGATTGGGCCTTGATATCGTGTTTCTCTAGTTCTTGTAATTTATTAGCATCAAAAGGTAAGCCCCCAGGAACCTCACTTACCAACTCTGTTTGACAATTTGAAGTTTCTTCTTTTCCGAAGGAGGAATTATCCGGTGCTTGAAAACCGAAACTATCTTTGGAAAATTCAGAATTGGTTTCTTTGGCATGAATAGTTTCATACTGTCCATAGGAACTTTCGAAATTATCTTGGTACTGGGGTGGTTCAAAATTCATCGTATTGATGTCTACATGTTCCTGGTTGGATAGGTTGAATTCATTAAAATCATTAGCTGGAGTAATGTTAGATGAAAATCCTTGGGATATATTACCGCTGTCTTCAAACCCAGAAGGAATATTAAAATTGCCTGTAATTTCCTCTTTAGCTTTACTCACACTCTCCATATTTATTGTAGAATCTTCAGCAAGTCTAGAAATGTTAGATTCAAATTCTTTCTGCATATAGTCATTCGTTTCTTCACTTCCTCCAAAATCCTGAGGAGCACTTAGTTTTTGGTCCTCTATTTCATGTACAAAACCTGCTGGCACATCTTTTTCACCAAGTTCAAAATTGTGTTTGTTCTCCATTTTAAAACTTTCAGAATTCATGCCATATTGGCCATTTTCTTCCATTACAAGTGTTTCGCCGCCATAGTGGTGAGAGCGAGTGTCTTCAGGAACCTCATAGTTGTTTCCACCGTAGCTATCCTGTTTGTCGTCATAGTGGGAGTCCGATCTATCATCTTCCTCATGCATGTCAGACTTTCGTGAAATCTGATCATCATCCATCATATCAGACTTGCTGTCGTGCTGATGATCTGACCTGTCGTCTTGATGGATATCGGACTTCTCATCTTCGTTATCTGATTTTTCACTTTTAGTTTCTGATTTTTCATTTTGGCTGTATGACTCATCATCTGAAGGGTCGTCATAGGAACCATCCAGTGCCACATCCTTTTTATCATCATCGAAGGCTTGCTGACTACCAACAATTGTTTCTTTTTGTATGCTTTCATTTTCAAAGTCTGGAGTTTGTGATACTAATGGTTGGACATCCTTGGTTTCTTCTTCATATGCACGTAAATCTTCTCTGTTCTGCTCCTGCAAGTACATGTCTTCGTTTTGCTCATACGAGCGAGTATCTTTGCTTTCTTGCTCGTATGCATGGAAATCCTCGTTTTCTCGTTTGAAATCATGCACGTCTTTTTCTTCGGTGTCAGAATCAATTTCCTTGTTATCCTGAGCAAGTTCCTTTGTTCTGATGGTATATTGTTCGAAGCCTCTCATTTCCCTACTCTCATCTTCATGACTATGGGAGTCTTCTTGTTTATAAGAGTGCAATTCTGTTTCTTGAATATACGCTTTTTCTTCTGTCTCTTGAATATACGCTTTTTCTTCTGTCTCTTGAATATACGCTTTTTCTTCTGTCTCTTGAATATACGCTTTTTCTTCTGTCTCTTGAATATACGCCTTTTCTTCTGTTTCTTGCTTAATAGCATGAATGTCAGTTTCGTCATCATCTTGGTTTCCACATACTTGATCCGTTGCAAAATCTTGCGAGCTTTCGCTTTCTAAGTTTTCAGCCGCAACGGGTAATTCAAAAGCACTGTTCCCATCATGGCAAAGGGGGCTATGAGTGGAGCCTTCCGACACGTCATGTTCGCTCAGAGCATCCATTACAGCAGCCTCCGAGATAAATTTCTTTGTATCAAATCCTGCCTTGGGCGAGTGGGGTTCGGAGGGAGTAGTACCACCTGAGACAGTCACCATTTCTGGGAAGTCAGCTTCAACGACGCTTCCGAATACCGGTTGTTCTACTACAGGGCTCTCTGATCTGTCTGAAGCTGCATCTTCAGGTTCTTCGTAGAGGGGTTCCTCCGACAGTCCCACTTGCGACTTTAATCCTGGTGCTGTGATATAGTGCTGTCCAATAGGATCCCGCATTTCATCTTCAGAATATTTCAATTCGGGAGTTGGGTGTCTGATCATTTCACCGTCATCGCTGTCTTCGTTTTCTGCCGAATCGTGATCTTTTTCTTCTAGATCTTGTTTTTCAGTAAGGTAGGCGGCGTTTTGAATTATGTCTATATTGTCTTGATTCGTGACCTCGCTAATTTTTGCTTCTTCCACATCGTCTTCAAAGTCAACAACGGCATGTGGTGTAGGACTTTTAACTACATCTTCGTTGTCTGAATCGACATCTTCTCTGGCGTTCAACTTATCATGATCGAAGGAATCTTTACGATCACTTTTCATATAGTTTTGAATATCAACATCATCTTCCGATTCAGCGTAACTTTTCCTTCTCGCTTCATCATCATAGTTAACTCCTGCACTATCGTCATTCAAAGTTATTGAGACTACCGATTCTTTGCGAAGTATTTCTTCTGGTTCATCAACAGAAGATTCCTGCATATCAGCATCTTCAATGATGTTGCGTGTGGTGTCATAATCATCGACAACTCTTCTACTGGCAAAAGACTGTTCAATCGATTCAACAGTTTGATTCTCAGCATAGTTATTGTACCCAATATGTTGTTCTTCAAGAGGCTCAGGTGAACACGGATTCTCATCATGATCTTTTTCATCAGCTACTTCCTTTTCTTGCATGTCTGCAACGCATTCGCGATCCAAGTCTTCTAAAGCAAATTGATTATTTTGATAGTTGCTGTCATCTACATTGTCTGAAGTTGAATGTAAATTTTTATTTTCCTTTTCACAAGCATCTTCTGAAACATTTTCAGCATTCTCTTGTGCGTCTTCTTCCTCGTCGTGTATTTCAATAAAACTTCGGCTCATGTCCATCTGTTGTTCATCCTCTTGCTCGAAACGATTTTCACTCAAACTAGAGTTCATGTCTATCTGTTGTTGTTTTTCCTCCTCTTGTTCGAAATGATTTTCACTCATTAACTGATTCACTTCAGAAACCTTGTTTTGTTCTTCAATATCTTCAACAGTATCCTTTTCTTCTTCAAAATTGTTTCTTCCCGCACAGAAACTTCCTTCCATCGACAATTGGGCTAGTTGATCATCTATGGTTTCTTCTGGTTTACAAATGCCGTTGTAACCCATATCATTTTCCTCATCAACGACTTTATCTTCGTCGATAATTTCTGCTTCGTTAATCATTTTTGTATCTGTACTCGGAATATCTCTGGAAGCAAACACGTTAGAAGATTCAGTTTTGACAATGACTTCTTCAATTTCTTGTTCATCTACATCCCTGGAACCCATGAATGATGAGGACATAACATCTGCATTTTCTTGGTGTTGGGCTATAATTTTTTCAATTTCATCTTGTTCTTCAACCATCTCATCAGCGACATCTTGAGCGGTCTCTACCTCGTAAGGAATAGGATCTTGCTCAATATCTTTAATTTCATTCACTTCTTTTTCTTCAACAGACATAGGTTCATTCGCCAAAGGAGGAGTTGGAGAAACGGTTTCAAGTGGTGCTGATGACAAAGTGTCCGATGGTGAAAGGGAGATGGATTCTGATGGCTCAGGCGATAGGGCCTCAGGTGGTAAGGGAGAAACGTTCATTTCTTCAGACTTTTCAACTACTCCAAGCTCTTTTAGTTCTTCCCCCTGTTCAACATCCTTTTCAGAAACTTCTTGCTCTACATCTACTATTTCTTCTTTCTTTTCATTTAGTTCAAATGCTGCAGCAGTAACAGCAACTACTGAAGCAACAATTGAACTTGCAGCTACAGCCTTAGTCACTTTGTTTCCTGGCTTTGAAACAGCTGAGGGCGTTTTTGGAGAAGCTTTGGGAGGTGATTTGGAAACAGTCGTCGCAGATTTTGCTTTTGGTTTGGCAGCCGTTTTGGTTTCGGCGGCTTTTTTGTTGCTAACGTCTTTGACAGCTTTTAGTTCTGATACTTTGGAAGAAGCAGTTTTCTTAATTTCAGAGCTCTTCGTAACAGTTGTAGCCTTAGTAGTATCTTTTTTAATGGCGGGAGCACTTTTTTTCACAGTAGTGGTTGCCGTTTTCTTTACTTCAGCAGCTTTTCCAACAAGAGAGGCAGATTCAGTTTTCTTTATAGTACTCTTTATTTCTTGTTTTTTGTCTGTTGCAGCTTTTATCTCTTTAGTGTCCTTTTTAACGACTTGCTTCACATCTTTGTTATCTCTTTTAGGAGCAATTTCCTTCTTGACTGA
The DNA here is from genome assembly GCA_023701765.1 of Hylyphantes graminicola. Lineage (NCBI taxonomy): Eukaryota > Metazoa > Arthropoda > Arachnida > Araneae > Linyphiidae > Hylyphantes > Hylyphantes graminicola. Next base: position 47,801,110 of record CM043118.1, on the reverse strand, counting down.
TGCTTCTCTTTTAGGAGCTGGAGCATCCTTCTTAACTTCTTTAACATCTTTCTTGATTTCTTTTTTTACCTCCTTTTTGATAATTTCCTTGTTGTCTTTCTTCACTTCCTTCACAACTTTCTTTACTTCCTTCTTCACACCATTTACGTCGCCATTTCTAGATGCAACACTGGATACCGATGGTGCAGGTGACGCGGTGTTTTTGCGATTCGGAACAGAAGTTCGGCTCACAGATTTTGTGACCTTATTATTAGCAGATTTGGTTACAGCCACGCTAAGAGAAGCCTTTGTAACTACTGGTTGCTTTAGGACATCTAAATTTTTCAGTCTATCCAGGCTTTCGAATATCTTGCTCTGTGGTGCACTACCAGGGAATAGAATTCTTGTTATTGTGTCTTTCGGGTCAGCAGGACGCCAAATTAAAACGGCACAGATAGAAGTTGCATGAGAAAGAGGAATTGCATTTTCTAAACTTTTTGACTTAAGACCAGACTTGATACAAGAAAAGGTCTCTTTGTACGAGCTCCACTCTGTCAGGAAATCTTTCATCTCCTTGCTATCTTTAGGAGGACTCAATACATGCATTTCAAGAGTTCCATGTCCAACTTTGTGGTAAAGAACAAAAGGCTCTACAGATGAATCTCTCCAGCACTGGTGGGGTTTCAGCTTCAGTTCATTCAGTGTTTGAGTAAATGTGTGTCCCTCACCAACGACGCTTACGACAAGTTCGTCTTTGTTTTTGATTATCTCGTCTTTTGGAGACGGTAAGTTAGTATCCCCCAGGTTGCAGAAAACGTATCCAATCTGCGGATAGGTGTTGTTCATAGACTTCCTCTTCATGAGCGTGGACATGCCACAAACGTTGTTTTCGCAAAGTCGAGTAACAATCACGGCGTCCAGTCTATCCAGATGACGAATGAATTCCCAAGAGCAGGGCTTTCTGTTGAATCCACCATCAATGAGCATGTTGAAACCGTTGATTCCAAAGAGAGCACAGTCACCTTGTCCCGCTGGAAACAGGTACAGGGTTGGTCTGTTGAATCTTATATTCCCAACCAGTGTCGATGCTTCCATGATATCCTCCAGAGCTTGTGAGCTGAGGACCTTCTCCAGACAAGCAATAAGGTGCTCTGATCCCGGTACGTGAGATACTTTCTCTTGAGGGTTGAGAGAGACGTTGGCCACCTTGGCAAAGATATCCTTTTCGAAACTTTTGGCATTCCAGGAGCCGAGTTCGGCGCAGTGTACTTGGATATTGCATCGTTTCTGGCTCTGTACGTCGGCCTGCTGGAATATCTCTAGAAATTCGTCGAAGGAGAATGTTCCATTCTGAAGAATCCAAGAGCCTGTGCCAGCGAAAGTGTATCCAGCGTGTATCAAGTGCTTGTGACCAGTAGAAGTGGAGAAGAGATTCTTGACACATTGTTTCAGTGTGCTGACGGTGGGACTGACCAGGACTTCAACTCCGAGGCTCTCGGTTGAGTGTTGAATTAGAACATCTGCAAAGATAAAAAGGTAATTGAATTTAAAGTTTTTTTTTAATAATGTAATCTTTAATTACGAAAATGTTGATGATACAAATAATTATAAATATTTTAAATAAGACTATTTGCCCTTTTTAAAGTGTAGTGCTTAGGTCCAAAAAATGAATTCCTAGATAAAGACAATGTAAGTAAATCATTGACTCATAGATTTTTAGTTGAAGTTTAGTTTAAGAAGTTTTATTAAATTTCCTTAATTGTTTATTATTTGGCTGACATTGTAAACTAAAGTTTTTTTTCAAGAAAAAGCCCAACAATTTACTTTAATATTTATAAATATTTTTCCATGGAAATTGTCTAGCTTATAAAATAACCATTTAGAGCTGCTTACAATAAACATTCCATTTTTTAACGTAATCCTATGAGTAATATGGAGGTTTTTTTTTAGTAGCTGCTCATTGTAATAAAACACAATGACTTTCTCGAAGTTTTATTTTAAAGGATCACTACAAAAAAAAAAGAAAATTTAGTAAAAGGTAAAATAAGGACTTTGTTATTGAACTTGTGAATAGGAAAACTGAAAACAAGAAAAGTATTAAAAGTTTACTTTTGTATTCTAAACTGCATTCAAAATTTCCAACTTTCCTTACTTTAAAGGTTTAAAACAAATTAGGAAAACTGTATAAAGGATTAATTGAGGTTAGTTTGAATTATCGTCGCACTAGGGCTATACGAGGGCTATTGGCGACGGGCGACGTAATTTAGAATTACATTCAAGTGACGAGCCGACACCTGAAAACTATATCAAGAATATCAAACATTGTAGTATTACCTGTATCATCTAGATGTTTTGCACTGATGCTAGAGCAAACTGTTTCCAAACCACTTAAATCACAGCCAGTAGATTCTACGTCCCAAGATAGGAGACCTGAAAAAAATTAAAGAAATACATAAACATAATTTTTACACTCCATATTATCATCAAGTCATAGATTGAAATATTTGTTACTATCTCTTGTTCTGACTATTATATATGACTTATATTATATTTTTCGTTCGTTCTCTAACGGATCAGATAACTTTTTTGTATTCGTTTTTCGTTTGAAGTTTTTGAATTTGTCTTATATTTTGATTATTTAGATGAATTCAAACAAAAAGCTTATTTTCGCGTGGCAAATGTTCTTGCCAACCGTCGTAAGTGAGTTAAACACAAATATTTTTTTGTAAACTTCTCACTAGAGTTTGAAACGCAATGGATCATTTAAATTAAAAAGAACTCAACCTTTATCTAAACAATTCCCTTTTAAGCTCAATAGATAACTTTTCGTCCCTAATCTAGCAATTCCACTTCCAATTGCCCACGATAACCGTGTTAGTACAAAGAGGGGGGACGAACCTAGTGTCAATTTAGTGGTGCACAAAGGGAGAGGGGTTTGATGCATGACAGCAATAAAGGAAGGGGCGAGGGGTGCAGAAATGGGAATCCTCGAGGACAAATAGCAGGAAAGAAGTTTTCTATTCCGGCTAATCACCGAAGGAACCCCTGGAATTTGATGGTGTTTGGGAGGGGAGAGGGTTGTATTCGGCGTCATAGCCTTAGGTTTCATTCAGATATTACGGTACGTGGTAATGTTGGTTGTACCTACGGTGACGGTGATCACAGCGGTAATGTTAGCATATCGAATCTTCCACAAGCAATGGAATCGGAAACCTTAATTAAGGTTTTAAATGCAGTGGTCAATCAAGCTTTTTCAAAACTCCGTTCAGGTCCTATATTACCAGCAATGAGCGTCTACGGTCTATCATAGTCGTGACTGTTAGAAATATTTTCCTAATTAAAAGTGTGGTTTTCAATAAATTTTATGCTTCGAAAAGTTTATAAAGTAGCTGCTACTTACAACCCATTTTTTTATTTATCTAATTATGGTTTTTATTTGAGTCAGAAATAATCAAAACATTAAATTTAATTTACGCTTTTGGCCCATAAATCCTTCATTCGCCAATTCCATTTTCTACCTATACTGTCCAATTGCAGTATATTCGGAAATACTAATTGTGTTTTAACCTTTCAAAGTCTTTCAAAACATTTACAGAGCCAAAGCTTTAAAAACAAAGAATCGAAGCAATATTTATATACAGCTTATACCAAAACGCGCCATTTCACGACTCCATCTCAGTTTGAAACAGCAACCCTTCTGGACAAATATTTCCAATTCTCCAAATTGCCTGAAGGACCAGACAAGTCTCCCGCCTCATCCCGTTGCCAAGGCAACTGGGCAAGATCCCACGAGGACCTAAGAGGGAGGGTTGTGGCTAAAAATTGAGAGGGGCGCAAACAAGGGTTTATTCTAAAGATAGCACAAAGAAGAAGATGTAGATGCTGCCGGACTAACTCCTGCACAAAACCTGGTTCGCCAAGTGAAATCATCGATAGCTCCAAAGTAAGCCTAAACAAACACTTTTGGCTAAGTATGGCGCTATTCTACAATGGAGTTTGTATAGGATTATTACATCAACTTGGCGATATCTGATTCAAATTAAAACTATAATTACAACGCATTTTTTCATACCTGTAAAGGAAATTACTAACATCTTGTGTAAATTCGGATCTCGTGCTACAGCCTACAACTGCGAAAACTATAATTTTTTTAATGAGCGCTTTTTTTTAAGTAAAATTATTACTTTTACATTAAACTAACGTTTTGTTTGGGCAGGTCTAGACAGTTAAATTTTTTTAAAACGAGTCATTAATATTGCAATTTTAAATTCTTAGTTTCAATCTTAGGGCCAATTTTCAAGAACGAAAATAATTTAGAAGATACCTTAGCAATGAACTTTTTTAGGTATCGAGATGATAAACTCTTTCCCATCTATTTTTTTATTTAACGAATGTATAATGTGTAATGCAATGTTCTGCAGTATATTGGCTAACATCTTTGCAATATCAGCTTTCAAACACGAAATGCAAATCGATATAACATAGGAAGTCAGGAGCAAGTACTTTAAATGATCCAAGTCTTTCAATTATTCATACTACAGAAGTACGAGTTGCAAAAATCAATCAAAACCTAAAATCTTATTTCGGCCACACCACAGATATTCATCAATGGCATAGTGTCTAACATCGTTGCAATATCAGCCTATAAAATGCAGGTCAATATAAGATAAGGAATCTTAAGAAAGTAGTTTAAATGATTAACCTTTTAATTATTCATACTATAGAAGTACGAGTTAAAACGAAAAATCCAAATCAAAACACAAATCTTATTTCCAACGTACCAGATATATGCGTCAACAGTATATTTAATGCAAATCAAATTTTAAAAAAAAGAAATTCAGGTCGATTTAAGGTAGGAAGTTCGAGTCAAATGGTTTAATTAATTAAAACACTTAACTATTCATACTATAAATGTATACAAAATACAAAAAATTAAACCAAAACCTAAAATCTTATTTCCGACACATAACAGATATTCGTCAATAGTAATATTGCCTAACATCTGTGCAATATCCGCGCTTAAAATGCAGGTCGATATAAGATAGGAAGTCAAAAGCAAATGGCTTTCCTTTCCTGTAGTTAATGGTTCATATGGGTGGAGCACCAAAACGATACGTGCGTAATACTTACTAAAAGCTGAAGACTCTGAAAGCAAGCATTTATCAGTAGTTCACATGGTGATTTATGGAAGATTCGGAAGATTTAAATTAATTTTACGGTCTTAAAGCTCATTTGAATTGATGATAGAATTCAAATAGATATCATTATTTAAACTATTACGCACGAACTTTAAAGGAAAGTTATATCAGCTCATTAGAATTTTTCAAAGCATTGATCGTAAAATCACAGCTCTAAGCATTTGAGATTGAGTGCAGTTTATATTTGATTTTATTTTCAATGGGCTTCAAAATTTCTTCTTTTCTGAATAAAAGTTGTTTTAAAAAAAACTACACAGATAGCATAAAAATCATTACATCTGAAATTTCAAAAGTATATGAAACGCTATTAGTTAAACTAATTCTGCCATTTTGTATGCCCGCAATCATCTTGGTAATCATCATCTTTATCATAACAGATGTCTTTACTTGTGAAAAAACCTATTAATTCCTTGTGTGAATCAACCAAAAATGCTTAGAAAGCCGATTTCTTTTTTGCTGGATTGATAAAACGAAAAACTATGAAATACAGTTATAAAATATATAAGTAAAGTAAGAAAACCCAGTAGTATCCGGTGGAAGACTTGGTTATAAATATGTAAATGTATATGTATATGAAAGAGGGCGCTTGTCTATGAAAAACACATAACTTAACAGCTCCATTAAGTAATAATTTAATACTACCAAATAATACACATTCAAATTAAACATTAACTTAAAATAATTCTTTTCTTAAACTATTTTTCTTTCGATTTATAAAAATAATTATAACTAAATTTCAGAAGAACATGGGCGGTCATTTTTCAACAAAAGCATTTTGCTTATAACTCAATAGATGGCGCTTTGAAGTTCCCGTTAAACAGATGACACTCAGAGTACTTCTAAGATTGACAAGTAAAAAAAGAGCCAATATATAAACAAACCTAAGATTTATTTACTTAACTACGTTTTCTTTTAAAAACTTATTCGTGACGAATTTTATGATTCACTTTGAGAAAAGCTGTATAAATTTACTCTGTCATGAAGTGGGAAGATACATACAATAAACATTCTTCGAAAAATATCTCATTCTATTTGCAGATTCTAAAAGGAAATCGATTTCTAAACTGGATAGTGACTTACGGAAATTCCAAGAAGGGGGTAGAAAATTTCCATGCTTAGTCACCCACTTAGAACCATGACGTAATTTTATCTTGGGTAACTTTTTAACATCAGAATAAAAGTTATAGGGAATGATTTGCATGCAAACGATTTAGTAAGAATATTTATTTCTTTAAACGTTTAATCATATTGCAAAACATTTTTAAAATGGTTTTCAAGAATAAATGATTTTTTAATTATTGCAAAATATGATTTTGTAATACAAAATTTTAGAAAATATTTCATGTATGAAAAAAGACAATAAACTAAAAAAAATTAGAATAGTAGTGATTATATAACTGAAGTTTACTTTACATTTAAATATAGATATTTCTAAAGACAATATGGATATTTATATAGATGAATACCTCGTCACTTGACCCGGGACCAGGGTCCTAAATTACGAAGCGTTATTGGTTGCGTTAAAGCTCCGAAAGGAGGCTAAAAAAATAGGCAGACGGAAAAACATATACGAAAACTTACCTTACATTACTTTACAATATAGATGAATATGGATAGCATAAGTACGATTTTAATCTTTGAACCCAAAAGTCATAAGTTCCCAATTCCTATTAAAAGGATATACATATTTCAAGTAATTTATCTCAATATAACCTTTAAATAATAGTGATGCAGTCTTTTAAAAACAGAAAAACTAGAGCAGTTAAACTCATGTAACATTAACCTTCATTTCCGACATCTAAATGATTAGAAGATATTATGCGCCTATCTTGTTTTCCGTGTACACTAACTCTATGCCAGGAAAAAACAGTTTTACAGAACCACTAATTGGATACTGATAATTTCGAAATAATAATCATGCAATAGTGTTTATCGTAAAAGAAAGATGGTGTACTATTACTTCACGATTACGGCACGATATAATATCAGAGTGATATCGGAACGATATCATACGGTATTGTGAGCTGCTAAGGTTTCGTTAAAGTTTTGACTAAGTCAAATGCAAAGATATATTTATTTTGTTATCTCGAATTAAATTATTACTTTTATTTATGAGTTTTTTTTTTTTTTTTGTAATTTTTGTAAATGTAAATTTCACTCAATGTAGGTAAATTTTATGTTAATTTCACTCAAAGTCTCTTTAAAATAAATTATAATAATTGGCACAAGTATAAACTTCTTTACACTGCATGAGATTAAAATTTACATTTTTAACAGAACATTTAATATATTTATGTACTTCTACTTTATACATATACTTTATTTAAAATTAAATTTCAGTAGCAGATTATTATAAATGACTCACTTATTATTTAGTTTAAAATTTAAAGAATATCATAAATTTTTTAAAATTCTAAATGTGTTGCTTGAAAACATGAGTCATGTGACTGTTTTATATATGTGTATCAATATGGCAGTGTTAGGCATTAATCAATTAATGTGTCAATTATCTTGTCAATTGACTAAAATAGTAATTGCAATCAAATTAATTACAATTAAATTAATGACAATTGAACTTTTAATTGCATCTTGCAATTAAATTAATTCGATTAACGTATGTCAATTGTAACTCGCAATTCAAGTAATTGCAATTAACTTTTTTAGTTGTGTTATGAAACCATTAAAATTTAACAATTATCTTTATGTATTAAAACAGTTAACAAGTAAATAACTGTTAATTGTAATTTTCCAAATTACAATTGATTAATTGTTAGCTGTTATGGTTATATTTACTTATTATTTGTTAATCTTTAATTGTTCTTGCAAATAAAATTTGGCGCAACTCTGCAATATGGAAATAAAAGACATCATAGTTTACCTTGCATACACGATAAACAGTTGATGTAAACGCCTACTGTCTTCGTGAAAGCAAAAGTATATATCAAAGAAGATTTTCGCATGCAATAATCTTATCAAGCATTTTTATAGAAATATTTCCCGCAGATAATAAGCAGGTACGCAGGAAAAAGTTCCGAGGCAAAGAAATCACGCAAGAGAATATGTTGCCGATGCAACTGTAGATAGTTTCTGATGTAATATCAGTAATTCTGATTTTATTGCACAGTAATTTCCGGATTAAATGGACCATACACACGATGTTATTTTTAGTTGATGGGATATAGCTTAACCGGTTCATTAAATGAAGATCTATTTAAAAACAAAAAAAAAATAAACCTCAACCATTTGGTTATCAAGTGGAAAAAAAACAGAAATTAACATAATATACTTTGCTTTAATTATACACGAGACCTTCATAAGTATTTTCAACAGTTAACGTTTATGTATAGATTGGATATAAATGTATATAAAATTTTATATAAATAATAATTGTAATCAAATGATAATTGAAGAATGCAATTATACATAATTACAATTGTGTTTGAATGATGTATATAAATGACGCATATAAATTTAATCAACAAAGTTTTAAAACAGCATTACTACGGAAACTTTAAAAGCGTTTACAATATAAAATCTTAAGATATAAATTTCAATAAATTCACCATCCTAAACATTTTTGAGCAAAGGGGTTCCAAAAGTAACACAGAAACTATTTCAAATTGTTCTTTAATGGGGTTAAAGTGCTCTACATCGACTCAGGGTTACAACAGAATGCCTAAATTTGGCACTGAAAACTGCTTTATGGATACTCATCCCATGGCAATAAATCTCACAACCGTATAAAAGCACAAGATAGACTGGAAATCGTAATGATACCACGAAACAAACAACAAAACTGTTTACTCCTGCAGCTCTGTCGAAGTAAGAAAGGTTTAAGTCCGTTTTATATGTATTTCTAGCCTATCGACTAAGGCTATCCGAAATTCTCCTTGTAATTTTGAATCCAAGTCAAGCGATGATACAATTTGGAAAGCTCATAAAAAGTCATAACATAAATTGGTGTTTGGACATACAGACTTATTCTATATGCACTAGTTTCTTCCTAATTTTTGCACCAAGGTGTTACGAACCGACTCTGTATCTGCCAGACCAATGATATATATTATATGAACTGCTTTCAGTAAAAACATATCTTAGAAAACACGGGCGTTTCTTTTAAAGCTTAGTAGATAAATTATGACAATAAAATTATAAAAGGGCATTGAAAATAGCAAAAAAACATTGCTCAAATTGGAAAATAAGCCAAATAGTTGTCTTCACAGGTAACTTAGTACCTGGTGCGTTTTCTTATTATTGAGCAGTTCATCCAGTTTATATTATAGTTCGTTGGATTAGGAAGATAACGTTTCTATGGCAACGGGTCCGCTCGTGTTGCCACTGGCAGAATGACAAATAGTGCACACGTCGTCACGAGCTTGTAATGTCCATTCATCTTAGTTGATGGATGTAGACATGCGAACATGGTAGGAAATTGTTACATTTGTGAGCCAGGGGAATTCGCTTGGAGTGGTGTCTGAAATTTGATGACTATAAATGAGCTCTCCGCTGAAGTGTTTTTAAGATGGTCGGATTTCAGTTCTTAGAAACATTAAAATCTGTTTCAAATTTATAGAATCTCTTTTTTTTAAAAAAGTTCTCATTTCAATTGGAATTCAATTTTTTTTTAAATTACAGTTTAGAATATTGAAAGTGTAAATACCTATTTAAGTGTTTTTAAGATGGTTGGATTTCAGTTTTCAGAAACATTAAAATAGGTTTCAAGTTTATAGAATCTTTTTTTTTAAACCTTCTCATTTCAATTGGAATTCAAAATAATTATTTTTAAAATTATAGTTTATAACATTGAAAGTGTAAAATACCTATTTTTCATAAATTGATGACTAAGCCATTAAAAAAAATAGACAGTTCCATTAGCCAAGAGTCAGTCGTAAATATTATTTGTGTTGTAATGGTTCAAATATAATAAGTAAATTGCTACACTACTATTAATATTTTTGTTCATTTGCATTTTCCAAAAGCTAACTATTAACATCTTAGAGAGTATCCAAATAATAGATTTAGTTAAACTGTCAGATAATTTAAATCAAAAACATAATCTTAATTGAAACAATGAAAACCTTTTACACTTTCACAATAGTTCTTATGAATTATTTTTGAATCGGGAGCATAATATCCAAAACCTCATTCAAACCCATTATAAGACAAATTAAACTCTCCTAATACCTATTATGCCTCATTTAAAATTAAAAATATGACCGATTTCATCCTTTACAAAAAGATCGACTAAATGAACTATAGAAAGATAAATAGATTTTCATTATTATTGTTAACAAAGCCATCATCGGAAACAGCAGATTAAAAATTCTAGTTCTCGTGTCAAAAATATTAATAACCTTGTGAGCATGTGACACGGACACTGTTTTCATTAGATGTGCTATTTGTCATTAAGGGGGAATGTGTGGACGCGGGTCTCCAAACCAAAGTTTCTTTATGTTAATCCAGTGGAAAACCGCCCCGGTGGCTCAATCGTTAGGATGCTGGCCTTTGGAGATGCTGGGGTCGGGTTCGAATCCCGGTCAGACATGGATGTTTGTGACCGTCAATAAATGTTGTTATTTGTCTATGTTATTCCTTTCTTTGTGACTGTAAAAATTCTTTCTGTGCCTGTCTAACCCTACTTGACGAAAGCTTATAAGCGGTTCTCTGAACAAGCAAGCAAGCTGGAATATATATGTACCATACCATACCATACCATATCAGTGGAAAAACAGAATTTTCCATATTTCTCCGGCTGTATTGAATATTTTTACAAACACTTTTTATATGCTAAATGTAGCTGACTTAAAGGACTCTATTATACCATTTCTAATGGGTTCGAAAATTATGTTACAAAAGTATTTATTGTTTTTTTTTTAATCCGATAAAGTTAAAAACAATTTCAAAAAGTGGTAATATAAGAGACCTGTTAGTCAGCTACATTTATAATATGAAAATAAACGGTTTGTGAAAATCGCTGATTATGTAACTGTTTGCCTGTTGATTTTCTGCCAATTCCAAAACTCCTAATTTATTTAAACGTTATCTTTTCAAATAAATAATAGCTATTGATAATTTGGAAGGTTTTTTTCTATTTACACTCTTAAAACAAACGAGCGATTTTAACTCAGTCTGAGATAATTTTCACTCCAGCTTCGAAAATGCACTTCCCCTATAGGAGTGGATTTCCCTCCTTTGTTTTTATAAACCTACGACGGGATCACTCCAAACGAGTAATTTTAACTCCGTCTGAGTTAATTTTCACTCCTTTCCAGTGTCGAAAATGCACTTCTCCTACAGGAATGGATTTCACTCTTGTTTTAACAGTGTATACCATGAAGCATAATTTAAAAAGCCTGCTGTGCCCTTATTCTTTTGTTTCATTTAATTTCTTAAATATAAGGTATTTTATGTTATTTTTATTGTTAATAGCAATTTCTTTAAGTAATTTTGAATGCAAGTTTTAGTTCGCCTAAATGGGTGTTTTGCTCACCTTGGCGAATCATAATTTTTTTTATTGTATTTTGAACCACATAAATGTTCAATAAACTGATTGATTAATTGAAAATTTTCAATAAAGCAGAAGAAATGTGGCTCAGAAAAATATTTTCCCCATTAGATTAACACAGGGGCACATTGATTTGGAGACCCGCGTTAGTTCCCCCTTAATGAAGCAAAAACGCCTGTCATATTGAGTTTGGCGTCAAATAATGGAAATTAAACATGGCGTGTTGGTACCGTGAAGGATTAAGCGAGCTAACATTGTAGGAGGCCTGCTAATGAGTAACGTGTTGCGTATGAATTTTCCATAAATTATTAATATTTTAATATATTGTATGTTTTTATATCGTTAGTGGTTTGTTAGTAGGTTTTAACTAGCAAAAATGTCAGCTTTCAGGAAAGTTATTATATTAAATATTAGTGATGTAGTTAATGAAAACAACAAAAAATTTTATTGTATTGACAGCATTTTTTTTTATGTAATGAATTATTGGATAATTTTCAGTGATGGGAATAGTAATTAAAATGCATTTTAATTAAAATATACTTATGTGCTTCGTATTTTGAAGGTGACTTTTGTGTTGTTCAATGTTAAGCTTCAAACATCATAAAATAATTAATAAATTAAGAAAATTTCTTAAAATGGTTTATCTCCCTCTAATTATAAAAGTTTAGTTTTTAGCAAAGTTATAACACATGTGAACAATTTTAATTAAATTCTATAAAATACAAATAAATTTTTAGACGTTACAATTTCACTCTTTCAGATAATAAGACTAGATGTAAAATCATCAAAATACGACTGTTATTAAAAAGCATAAACTTTATTTTAAATGACAAATCCAAGAACTATACAACTCACTACAAAAAGGCATATTAAGAAACAAAATTTTATTACATTAATACAAGCGAACCACTCTCACCAATTAATTATTACCATTGTTCATTTCCTAACTGAAATCCGTTTTTTCTTGCTCATGACAGCTGTCAACATTAAGGTGAGTTCATACCAGTCTATTGCAGCTATAGTTTGATTTTTGGTTTGATAGACTATTAACTGGGATTACTTCATGCCATAAGTTTCCACACTTGTCATTTTGATTAAATATCGCTGTGAAAGAACTTTTTTGAAGCTCTTGGGATTAATTACGCTTGCACATTTGAAATACAACATCTAACCAGAATTGAAATTCCCAATAAAATTAAATTTATAAAATTAGAAGTCCATGGACATGACTACTCTTATCACAGGCATAACTACCTAGCTATGGCCATGATTAATAGTAGGTTTTATTGAATATGAGGAACATTTTTATAAAAGGATGGCAGTATATATATATATATATTAAGTACAACATATTTGAACAATTATTAGTGTTGCTGGGCAATAAAATTTAAACAAGTTGGATAATATTTGAAATCTTTAATTTATTTAATGGTTTTTATATACACCTCGCATCTTACTCCTTTGCTCTTTTTTTTATTCATCAATATTTCTTTTCAAGAGATTCTATAATAAAAAAATTTCCAAATCAAGTTTTTTTTATGTCTTCGGTCTAACAATATTAAAAAAAATATCGTCATAATTCGTTTCAATCCTTTTCGAGAAATCCTGATTAATATGCTTTTTTTATTTTATGAATTTGTTATGCTTTTAAGTGGTAAGCAGGGAAAACTGTTTATTACATTTCACTATTGTTGAAAAAGAGAACAAGTTATGGTATAGATATTTTATTTACCTTATATGTATTACATTTTATTCACTATATCTGCATCATATTTTATTCTAAAAAGACTACTTTTTATATTATATGTATTACATTTTATTCACTATATCTGCACTATACTTTATTCTAAAAAGTCTATTCTAACAAACACAAATTTTAAATTTGGAAAACTTCATATTTTCAAGAATTACATCAAGCGCATGTCTCAAAAATAAAAACATTATTATCATTCCTGATCTTTCATATAAACAAACTTTGATAGTTTTTATTAATAAAAATTTAGTTGACACATACAATAATACTTTTCTATCTACTTCAACCACCATTTCAAACACTACTCGATACAGCTATACCAAACCCAACGCAATCGGTTTTCAACAAAGCGTGCATGCATTCGCTCTGCTGGTCAAGCGTATAGTAGTAAAAAAAAACTGGCAGATTTAAGCGGATTGCGTGCTTGGTATGCCTGTTTGCCTGGTCAGTGTCATTCTGCGAACTGTATAAAAGAAAAATTTGTAGTCGTGTGCGGCGGTAGGAGTTACGCGTGTCTGGGAATTTTATAGTCACATGTTTGTGGTTGTAAGATGATGAATTGTTTTAATTAAGAAGAATTGGTTAGTCGGTAAATGTATTTCCGGCTTGTGTACTTGATCAGAGACCAGCTTATAAACCTTCAAGTAGACATACACAAAAGAATTTTTCCTGACACTCAGAGAAAAATTACATCCGGGGCGAAGGAGGGAATTGAACCCGCACCCGGTACAATGCGCAGACTGTTAGCGTAAGGGTTTGCGATATTAGAGAGATTTTGCATACGGTTGGGGGGAAACCGTAACGCTAACTCTAACCTTATTTTGTGTTTATTACGCATGCGCAAAGAATAAGGGATACCTTGCAAAAATGTCCTTTTGCATAGCGTTAGCGGCTAACGAAAACCTTATCCTTATCTACGTAGAAATCGTGATTTCGACTAAAAATTAAAAGACAGTTGATAGTTTCGTTAAAGCTTTTTTATTGCGGGCCACTAATGGAAATTGGAAGGCGAAAAATAAAGGTTACCAAACATATAAGTAAACAACACAGTTTTAGCGAATTTTACGATAGTTGTAGAGTATTTCTAATTGAATGGTAACTTTAACATTAATTTTTCAAATATAGATACTTCTGTGCAAAAACAAAAATTGTTGCCATCCAATTTAGCTCTTTTAGAGTCCCTTTGTAAAAACAACTATGATTACTAATTGATTGTATAAGATGTTGTTGTTGATATTTCACAAGAAACAAAAGCTGTATACAATGCATAAGATTTAAAACGACAGATAAATTTAGTTTTCAAGTATTTTGGGAAAGAAAATGACAATGACATGTTTAACCTAAAAATGTGTAACACAAAATAACATATTTTATTGGCATCCTTATATATTTTCTAGTGGACAGTCAGAAATAATGTGTTTGGGTTGGTTGAAAAAAAAAAATACTGATACATGAAAGTGTGACACTCGGTTATAGATTGAACTAACTCATCTAGTAGAATTTATTGCAGTCAAGAATAGTTAAATTAAAGTTGTTTGCCGGGTGCATTTTGTGAATATTCTATTTTGCTTAATGATAACGGTGAATCTAAAATTACAGTTTCTGATTTCAAAGTTAAATTCTAGAAAAGTTGGCTACCACACATATTATTTGAAAGCCCTCTGTATGTTAAATACAGTAATAAGAGGTGAGGAGGAAATTTTCAAAGGTTTTAGGGTCCTGGTTTGATTTTTGCTTCTTGTCGACCATCTGAGGCAGTGCTCTGGGGGAGGGGGGAACTCAAGTTTATAAAAATAATCAAACATGAAT
Organism: Hylyphantes graminicola; assembly: GCA_023701765.1. NCBI lineage: Eukaryota > Metazoa > Arthropoda > Arachnida > Araneae > Linyphiidae > Hylyphantes > Hylyphantes graminicola. The sequence continues at coordinate 47,785,866 of CM043118.1, read as the reverse complement.
GTGTGAAACTTATCCATATACAGAACTCATCTTGTGGAGTTGATAGCAGTCAAGAACAATTCCAAAAAAATTATTTGTCAGGTGCATTTTGTGAATGTTATTTTGCTTAATGATAACAGTGAATTCAAAAATACAGTTTCTGATTTAAAAGTTAAATTCTAATCTAAAGTTGGCAACCATACATATTCTTTAAAATCCCTCTGTATGTTTAATACAGTAATAAAAGATTAGGGGGAAATTTTCAAAGGGTTTAGGGTCCTGGTTTGATTTTTGTTTCTTGCCGATCACCTGATAACAGTACTATTGGGGGGATCATCAGGTTTAAAAAAGTAACTAAACCTGAAAGTGTGACTCATCCATAAATAGAACTCAGCTAGTAGAATTAATTGCAGTAAAGAACAGTTCCATTAAAACTATTTGCCAGGTGCATTTTGTGAAAGTTATTTTACTTAATGATAGCCGTGGATGCAAATATACAGTTTCTGATTTAAAAATAGAATTCTAAGCTAAAGTTTGTAACTTTATATATTCTTTAAAAGCTCTCTACGTTAAATACACAAATGCAATAATAAAAAATGAGGTGAATCTTGCAAAAGAGTGTAGGGTCCTGGTTTGAATTTTGCTTCTTCTCAACCATCTGAGGCAGTACTATGGGGGGGGGGGATCCTCAAGTTTTAAAAAAAAAACTAAACATGAAAGTGTGACTGAAACGTGAAAGTGTCGATGCATAGAACTTGTCTACTATAATTAATTGCAGCCAAGAACAGTTCCATTACAATTATTTGCCAGGTGCATTTTGTTAATAATAACGGTGTATCCAAAAATACAGTTTCTGTTTTAAAAGTTAAATTCTAAACAAAAGTTGGCAACCATAGACATTCTTTAGAATCTCTTTGTTTGTTAAATACAAATACAGTAATAAAAGAGGTGTGAGAAACTTTCAAAGGGTTTAGGGTCCAGCTAGCTTTTTGAGTCTTGTCGACCATCTGAGGCAGTACCAAAAAAACAGTTTCTGATCTGAAAGTTACATTCTAAGCTACAGTTGGCAACTTTATATATGATTAAAATGCTCTGTGTATTTTAAATACAAATGTAGTGATAAAAAGATGAGAAAATCTTTTCAAAGGGTAGTTTAGGCTAGTTTGGTTCTTCAGTGCTACTCGATTATCTAAGGCAGTATCATAGGGAGGGGTTGGGGTCTTAAAGCTTAAATAAATCTCCATAACATGAAAGTATGACACAACACTAGATAGAAGTTGCTTTTTAGAATTGATTGTAGTCACTAAAAGTGCAGTCAAAAATATTAATCATGTGTATTTTGTGAATGTTGTCTTGCTTAATCATAACAAGGAATGCCAAAATAAGTTAATGCTCTAAAAATTTTATTAAAAGCTAAATTTGAGCATCTTTATGATTCTTTAAAAGCTCTCTGCATATAAAATGAATATCTAGGATATAAAATAGAGAAAAAATAAAGTACTTTTGCACATATTGTTTTTCTTTACTTGGCTCTTTAAAAAGTCATGCTTGGGGGTGCCATGCTTAAAGTATTGTTAAAATATGGTAGTGAAACACATTCCATTAATTTAATTTTCATAAAAACATATACTTTAAGTGTTTTTAAGTGGAAGTGTTATTTTGATCAATTAACGAGATTATCTATAAATCAATTTCTGTTCCGAAAATTTAATTTATCAACTAAATTTGAACTATTAATAAAATGTTTATATTTATCTCTCTTTGAACACATTTGAAATTAACAAACATGAATGAAAGTGTAGGTGATTTTTAAGTAATGAGTATTCAACCCTGTAAGATTCCTCGTAGTACTACAATTAAAAAAGGAATTTGTACTTTTGGAAATATATTTCAAAGTAAATAAATAACCCCAAACTGGAAAAATGAACTTTTTCTAAACATAAATATAAACTTTTTACAGAAAAATAACAGTATAGTATACAAAAGTATGCACACGGAGTAATATACAATTTTTATTGCAATTCGAAGCGATTTTGAACCTTTTTAAACAAAACTTTTAAAATGTTTATCTTTCACATTTTCGATTATTACATTAACGATATCAAATCTGAAATGATTTATATTTTTGCGAAAGTCCTTTTTTTTGTCAAGTTACTTTTCAAAACAAACCGAGATTCAATGCCTTAACCAATAAAACAACAACAAACTGCCCACGTGACTTTATGGTTTATGGTTAGGGGATAGCGTTAGGGTTACGGTAAATTTCCGAAATAAGGGAGCGATTCCCTTAACCTTATCGCTACGCGCATTCTGATTGGTCGAGAGAATAAGGTTTGGGTTAGCGTTAACGTTACGGTTCACCGAACGGTATGCAAAAGCTCTCTATTAACAACTACGCCACCCGGGCCCCAATTTTTTAGTCGGAAGTAATGGTAATAGATAATGTAATCGCTCCGGCTGCCTATTTCTAGCCTCCTTTAGGAGCTTTAGCACAGCCAATAACGCCTCGTAATTTCGAACTCTAAGTCGGAAGTAATTAAATTTTAAAGTACTCGCCAGAAACTTACATTGAGTATGATTTTTGAGTGTGAAAACCTAGTAAAGGTACTTTTTTTATGATGGGAAACTTGAGTATTAATCGATTACGAAACATACCGAGTATTATTGTAACACTTAATTGGGAATGCCCTTAAATGGGGAAATCTTGTATCCAGATACTTAAAACTTTGTGGCGCGGCGTTTTCCTTATTTTATGCACTAGCCTTATTAGCATAAAACATGAATTTACTTTTTTATGATATTTAAAGAATTTAATTGATTTTCTATTTTTTTCACTTGAAAAAGTTTGAGAATATATCTTGAAAATAAAGTTAGTTAGGACTTTCTTAACAAATATTAAACTTATTAAAAATTAATTTTAAAATTTATGCGGGGATAGCAACTGTACATTTTTGCCCATTTTGAAACCGTCCATAAGGTATATGTTACAAATATTATTAAAACTTTTGAAAAGGATAGCCCAACGTATAACCGATATTTTATACTAAATTACTTCACGCTACATACGATTATACTATTTAGTAATATAAGAGCGCAGCATTAAACTCGTATCCTTTCAAGGTGTTTAACTATGCTTAGTACAGTAAACATGCTTTATTATTGTTAAGAGTTCAATCTTGAGCAATATATCATTCGAAAACATCCCGCCAAAACCCTAAAATATTTTCACATGTCAACGCAACTACACTCCGTGCCACCCTAACTTGGGTAAAAATAAAGCGTAAAAAGGCAGAGGGAAAAGCGCAATTGGTCCGTTAGTTGGAAACTCTTGCAAGGTAGTATTTACATACAAAATGATCTGAATACAGTTTAACTAATATACACTTGTCATTCTGATAAATCTGCCAAATTTTCTCAAACAATATTCAAATCTGTTAGTCCTTAAACGAAATTAATGTTATAAACATAGTTCCTGGATGGATTCACAAATGATTTATGGGACTCTTTACATGCGCGGAAGGATCTTCTCCATAGCATATTTCTATTTACCCAACTTAGGTTGGCAAGGAGTGTGACAGCCGAAGAGAAGTTTATGGTTACCAAACTCCTCTACCGGCTGCAATATCCACAAAAGTTTTCCCTTAACTGCAGGAAGCACCAAAAAACTGCAAACACAACAAAAAATGATAGCTCAAACTACCAACTGACAAGCGCAAGAAAATGTTACGTAAAAAAAAAAACTTTCAGTGATAAAGAAGATAACATTGAAAAGTTCCGGAAGCAAAAACCATTTAACGAGAGTGATGACGGGGTTAGAGCGATAGCCGCGCCCCCACCGGTAGACACAAGGACTCTTGACAGAGGAGTGCGCACTCTAGTTGATGTACTTATCGATTTCGATAGACAGGAAGGCGGGTTGAGCTTGTCGATAAGATATGGTGATAAAAAAGATTTTTGTTGGATAAGTTATTGCTTGAGTCCGTCGTCTTCACTGCTCTAGTTGATTAAATGACGAAAGTGAAGGTTTACTAAATAAATCTGTCTTTCATGACAAATTTGCATCAGTTATTTGATTTAAACTTCATAATAAATTGACATAATCTTATCGACAACGACAATGTATAAAAAAAACTGTAACATTGTTACAGCTAAGCATCTAAGTATTATAAGTTAGTTTTTATAAATTAATGTAAGCATTATTAATTAAGTATTATGTATGTATAGTATCATATTAATATATTTATAAAATCAAATTGCGCAATTACTATTAAATCAGATTCTAGATAAAATGTAAAAACACAGACACAACTAAATCTTAAAATTGTGTAGAAAATTTATTAGTTAGGTTAGGTTTGAATTATCGTCGCACTGGAGCTACACGAGGGCTATTGGCGACGGGCGTCGTATTTTAGAACCACAGTCAGGTGACGAGCCAACACCTGAATAGGCACCCAACGCAACCGTTAAGGGCGATATCGTACGCAGCAGAAAATTTATTAAAAATACATGTTTGTACAATATTAAATAACATAAAAAAAATTCTGAATTGAAAAATATTAAAGCATTTGAATAAAGAAATAATTCACGCTTTCAGCATAAAAAAATCCTTCTTGAGAAAATCTTTGTTATCCAAAGACAATCTATGCATTGCAGTTTGAGTTTGTAATATTGATACCTAAGATAAATCAACACAATACTGGCCTAATGGTCTGTGAAACGCGGTTCAAATGAGCCTTACAAGCCTCGGGTGAATAAAATATTTCCAACTTAGGAATATTTTTGAAATGTGATGACAATAGATACTTATCTCCTTTATCATCTAACAAAATGCATCTCTTTACGGGAAATAGCCTTTCAAAACGATTGCATTTTAAACAATGTCATACATGACTGAAGTTGCAGAATTCAGAAGAATATTTTTGAAAGAAAGTACATTTTATGAAAATAAAAGTTATAAAAAGTGCATTCTTTACTTCAATATTGTGTTTCAAAACTAATAAAAAATGCGTAGTTTAAAAAAAAAAAGGGGGGGTTATGCAGTAACTCAAAACGTTTCTGAATCATATAATTCCTCGCAAATCCCTTTAAAACATGGATGGACGAATTGTAATCGTAGCTGAAGAATATTCTGCTGTGGGAAGGTAAACTGCAGTAACTTCCATTGCAGTAACATTGCGTAACTGCAGTAACTTAGACCATTTTGCAAGCACTCATTTAGTCCTGCAATTAAGAAAACATGCTGGATTTTGTTTTTATTTGAGATCAAAAATGGTACAACTCATTGTTACGATTACTGCAGTTTACCTGCCCACGGCAGTATTATTTGTTTTACTCCTAGTTAATGCTCTAGACTGGGAATTTTTAATAGTGGCCAGTGGCTACCAGAGTGAGAAAAAATGATAGCCACATTTCGATTTTTAGTAGCCAGTTTTAAATTTCAGTATATACGACAAAAAGAAAGTGCGATTTTCCACAAAAGAAAATTTTATTAATGACATTTTTGATATGATAAGATTGACAGTAAGAAAAGTATCATACAAAATATGTAGTATTATGTGATTGGCCATTATTGTTAGGAGAAAATTATTTTATGTGCAATCAGTTTAACTACTATTAGTTTCGGAGAATTCTTCACGACCCACGATTGTTCATGAAATTTTCTCATATCAAAATTGTTTAAATGAATAGTTGAGATCTTAATCAGATGTAAATCAATCACCTGTAGATTGCTGAAATCGTAAAGCAAAAATTAAAAATCAAATTTACATTTAAGATTTTCATCACCCAGCTCCATTTACGTCACACGGAGGAGGATAGAAAATTTCACCGATGAGCAACAACTGTCATCAAGTCTTTCTTCCCGGCAGAATCGAATCGGAGCGTTTTATCACCTTAGAAATGCAGCTTCAGTATTAATTATTTGTTGAACAAAAAGGAAAAATTATGATCGCCACATTTGGCGACTGGGGTTCGATTTTTAGGTTACCACTTTCGATGTAATAGTCTCCAGTTGGCGACTGGCGACCGCTAATCTAGAGCTTTACTCCTAGTTCAAGTGTGTTATTGCTTACTTTAAAATTTACTGAAATTTTCGGGGTTTATAGCATTTAGCATTTAATAAAAACTAACAAATATTTGCCTCTAAAATTCGGGGAGCCAAGGGAAATCGGGAAACCTTAAGGTAGATCAGCCCCTGCATCTTATACACAAACAAAGGTACGCAGCGAATCGCAATTTAACAATGACCCCCAAACAATTATCTCAGCAAAGATGCGGCTGTTACCGAATATCGTCCCAGACCGGAAGAAGATGGGGAAGCGCAGGATGAAAAGAGGGTGATGAGAAAAGGGAGAAGGAAAGCGTACGGAAAAAAAGTACGCAGCAAATCGCAATATTACAACGACCCCCAAACAACTCTCAACAAAGATGCGGCTGTTACCGAATATCGTCCCAGACCGGAAGAAGATGGGGAAGTGCAGGATGAAAAGAGGGTGATGAGAAAAGGGGGTAACGCCCATACCCCCCCTCCCCCCTGCAATCCATTTTCGAGATGAAAGATGAAGCGCTTCCTCTAACTCAGAGACACGGATTGAATTGCCCCAGTCGTGGACTGCTGATATCTCTAAGGGAGTGGTGTTTTTTTGAGAGCTGTTGGCTTGAGCTGTAAATGTGTTAGTTTGGGTTGTTTTGAATTTTGTTGGTTTGTAAATGGGTGGTTTGATACGGTATAAATTTTGTTTGAAGAACTTTTAATTTAAAGTAATTGTATCTAAACATATTTTGTAATTGAGTGATATTAAGTAACATTCAACGTTCGTGCAAAGTAGTTTCTTTAAACATATCGAAAGATTATCATAATAAAACTAACCAGTTGCTCTTTCAGTTAGAATTACTATGAGTGCGTAAGGCCTAACCGATTTAAATAACACATATTTCCTCAAAATTTTCTATCATGTGTCTTAATTGAATGTCCACCTATAATGAATTAATGATTGCAAAAAGTCAGTTCTGCAGGAAAATAAACTGTTACTTATCTACATTAATAATTGAATTCTGAGACTTTCTTGTAGTTTCAGGCATTTGGTTTTGCTAAACACACCCCAAAAGCCTATCTTTCATACCACCAATATCAGAAAAAAGTTCTACCTCTGAATATACTGGAAATGACTATACTCTAAAATTAATGCACAGATTAAAAATATTTTGCTTTGAAATTACAAATTATTCGTATAAAACAGGCAGATTGATTATCTTTGTAATTTTAACGTTATTTTTCCGACACACCAGCTGACAGTTCTTATCTGCAAAAACAACAAAATTTTCGAAACATTGTATCTCATGTTATAAAACAGGTGTATAAAACTACCGTTAAACCCTTAACATCCATTCTTATTCTTACATTTTCAGTAGAATTGCATGTCTACCACTTCATGGTAAGAGCTTACCGCACATAAGTAGGCTCCAGAAAGATTTGATGTATCTTTTTCTTGCTAGCATCAGCTGAATATGGAAAGATGGACTCGCACAGGGAATACATAATGAACTAAGTAGGTGATTTTGGAAAGATTACTGAAGCTGAATGCTTATTACATTGATCATTGAATGCTTATTAGATTGAATGTTTACAGCCTTAATGGATTATAAATTGCTGGAAATACTTTCTATATTTGCTAAATGAAATTATATGCTATTGTTTTTAAGTAAATGGATACATTAATGTACTGAGTACAAAATTGATCTTAAATTTGTATTGAGATTCAAAAAAGTATTTTTGTATTTTGTCTTATGAATTGGGAAGCTTTAAAGGCAAGAACCGAAGGCATTACCGATTTGGGATTTGGTTTTGGTGAATCTGAAAATTAAAATTCATCGATTGCATTCTTGAAAATTTTAGTTTAAGATAATTATTTTGTATCAATTGGTTGTATGTTTAAGATTTTATTGTATTTTTAATTATTTTCAGGTTAGTGTTAGTTCTGTTCGCCAATATGCACATTTGAGTTCCGGCAAGAAAGGAGTTACTAAATTTATTCTGAAAATAACTATTGTTTAACATTATTTTATAAGAAAAATGTGCTATACACTGGTCCCCTTATTTAGCTATATTAACAAATTTATATGAAAAGTTTTCTTAAAATCTTTTCGATATAGAAACTAAGAATTCAACTTTTACTCTTTAGAATTGCATTGAATTGCTAAACCCGTACATGTACTAAGTCTTTAACGACAAAAAAAGCCCAAAAAACAACGATCTACATTCAAAATGGTTCAAACCACATATGTAACAATAAAGTAAGTATTTTTAAATTTCAGCATACTAAACATCTAACCCTAATTAACTATTAAAACAGTTTTTAACTTACCCCAGTAATACTGCGTTTGATAACGTTCGCATCACATCACACATACCCTTTCATTAAAGCTAAAACTCATTTTAAACTAATGAGAAAGCCTCAAAAAGCATCCATCCTTTCCCCCCAATTACACCATAAACCCTTTATTACTTCCTTTACTAACCGACTTCTTACCCTTTCTAAGACAATGGCCAATCCCCATCCCCCCTCCCCTCTCTTAAATCTCGTCTGCTCTCTCTCCCCCCAACATCAAAAAAGAAAAGAGCAGTACCTCCTATATTACGCGGGCCTCAGTTTGTGACGCAACCCAATCTCACCTGGTCGTCACAGCACTCCCCCCCCCCCCCCTACCTTCACCTATGTTCTAGTGTAAGTATGGGTTGCTTTGAAAGAGTAGTTGTTCGTCTAAGATGTTGCTTTTCGTTCCAAGGAATGTTCTTGGGTAATTCCATGCATTTGTAGTGTAATTCACAAGCTTTTTAAATTTGAAACATAAATCAAAATTAAATAAAGCACGATGTATTATTTCGTTTTAACAAATGTACATCAGCTATTCCGCTAATTCTTTGTCATTTAATATTAAATTTGTAATTATAATCACTTCTTATTCACGCGACTTACACTACAGAAAGGTTAATTTTTGCAAGGGATTAGACTTTTATATTTGTTCAAAACTATTTTTTTACAAAAAAAAGGATAAAAAAAATATGATTATATGACGAATAAAGGTTTGGTATTTGGTGCGTTATAAAAATAGCTGATTTTTAAAAAGTGTTCAAGTTTCTCGAAGCAGAATAAATGCTTTTGTTTTATTGAAAAGGGAAGACGTGGTTGTTTGACGAATAAAGGTTTATCAGCTAAAACTACATTACAAATGTAGGTAGATTTTTAAAATTTCTTACTACTCCTTAAAACAGCTTTAATGTATTTATATTTAGTTTAATTTCATAACCTTATGGTGATATTTTCTCTCTCCTTATATAGGGTAACCTTCAAATTATTACAATAGCCTCATTTAGTATAGTCCAACGTAAAGGGATAAATATTACAGGCAAAAATATACAAACTATTTTTGCACATAATTTGATTAGAATTTGCAAATACATATGGAGCATAAAAACCATAGAGTTTCTGAAGACCGAGTCAAAAGTGCATACTTTAAAGAGATTATTGATTCTACCGGAATTCTGGAAGAAAAAGATCATTTCCATATTTATTCACCTTATAAAAGGTTCCTTTTGTATTAACCTAACAACGATTTCTTGAACTCAGGACTCTAGTATTCATTTGTTTTATTATTTGCTTTTTAGATAACTTATGCAGAAAGCCCATTTTCGCATGGAAAGCTTCCTTACCAATCGTCGTTAATGCCAAGCCTTCTTGCATGCGGAAGGTCCCAGGTTCGGGTACAGGCATTGCCAAAGTAACTGCCGACCTATAAACGGCCGCCAAAATCGTCCAATAATACCCCATGTAAAGGGATTGCACTTAAAATATGCTTCAAAGTCCCAACGCTGAGTACGATGTCGCCCTTGTTGCGTCGGTGCCTACTCAGGAGTTGGCTCGTGATCTTACTGCGGTTCCAAATTACGACGCCCGTCTCCAATAGCCTTCCTGTAGCTCTAGTGTGACGTTAATTTAAACCAACTTAACCTAATCGGGACTTCGAATAACGTATCTTTCTTTTCATTCTTAACAACATACTCCCATTACCACATACTTTTTTTCCCGATTATCCCTACCAGTCCGTATCTATTCCTGGAAAGTCCCTCGGAATTGCAGGTGAATGCCCCGACACGGCCCCATCGATCGACAGGGCTGTGACGTCACTCGAGCCCCGGTCGATGCTGGAAGCCCCTGGGATAGGGGGTGGGGGTGGGGGGCTTGTAGGTCACGTGGCGTGGCAGTTGTACTTGAAAAGGGAATGGTGTGTACTAGGGTGTGCGAGGGCGAAGAAAGGGAAAGTATAGTTTTTAAAGATTTCTAAGGTTTTAAAAGTATTGTTAACCCCTTAAAGGCGAGGCGACGTAAGGCGCGTTTACATGAGACAACGAATCCATGGAATTTTCTAACCCAAATGATAGTCTGTGGCCGAATCCATGGTATGAAACATCAAACCCTCCTCCATTGGAGGGTTTGTGAAACCCCCCAATGAAAACCCTTCAATTCCGGTTCTGTCTGGGAGAAAATCCCCAAGACGAAAAAATTGCTGAGTTTGCTTTTTAATCCATGGATTCGATGGCACGTGTAAACGCGCCTGTAGTGAATACCGTTTGCACCAACATTTCCGAATAATAACGTTTAATTCATTTTTTTTAATTATTTTTTTGTGTAACTAGATTTGTCCTACATAAGTTTTTAAGGTCTGCTGTCTTCAGTTTGTCGTACATTTTGTTTATTAAGATGAACTTCTGAAGAAAGAACATTTTAGTGAGGCAAATTTTCTTGCCAATCGCTGTTAATAGGTTAAGTACAAAATTATCTTCAAGTTTTGTATTGCTTGTTGAGAATGTGAGGTTCCATTTTGGCATATATATTTTTTTCTTCTAAGAGTTGGAAAGTTAAAAATTTGGACTGAGTTAATATATGACAGTGGTTTCACGATGTATGAAAACTATTTCAATTAAATTATTAATAGGAACTAAGTCACGGATTTTGGAGTTTGTAACTATAATTTAAAAAAAAAAATGCTTGTTGGAATTATGTTCCTCAGAAATAAAAGACATAAATGGTAGGATGGACATAATGGTAGGTACTAGGATATAGAAGAAAAGAGGAATTGAGGGTGGAGTGTTGTGCTTCGTAAAATTCGAAGTGATAAGGTGATTAATTCTGGTAAATTTTATTTCGATTCTTTTCGATAAATGCAAACTTCGAATTTCGAGCAGTTTTTTACTCGAAAATGTTTTCGACATTTAAAAGTAAAACTAACTTTGAATCAATTTCTCTTTCCGAATTGAAGAGTTGGCATGAACTGAAACCAAGTTTATTTTTGCTTAAAATTTATTTTTGAAATTTAATGCTCTCATTTATGGCTAATTATGTTTTAAAATTAATCTTAGGAAAGTAACCTACAAGATAAAAACAAAATAAACCTTCTAACATAGGTTTTAAAATTAAAATAAATTAGAAATTTATATGCAGGCAAGTATGAGCATTTATACAGATATGTGTAACTGTACAATTGCTAAGTTTTTGAAATAAAAGCGAAGTTTCAATTAAAAATTTAACTCGAAAACAACCATATATTGTATATCATTCTCATAAAACTTTTCTTAATTCAAAGCACGCATAACAATTAAGAAAAATGCCAGTGAACTATATAAACAACTAAAGATAACTACCATCTTAGATAATTGCAGAAAAAGATTTTATATACCCTCAGCACGCGAATAGTAGTTATTCCATTTAACCACAATTAACCTATTAAGAGCCTAACCATTATTACGGTACTTGCAGACATACTTCTTTATTATCTCAAGTACGAAATTAAGGAGTGTCTGGAAACTTGCCAGAGAGAGTGTTTTGTGGACATAAATTCAGTACTTGAGAGTCAGAGAGATATAACTCCAACAAGTCGTAGGACAATTTTCAATGGATTGCAATTTCGAAGGAAAATCTTATTTTTTTGCATAAAGTCAAAAAGAGTATTGTTTTGTTGATGTTAGCTATTTATAGAAAAAGCTTCACCGTCACATGAAGGGTGAAGATATAGTTAAACCTACCAAAGTTAAAATGGGGGACTCCAACGACATTTGAACAGGAATTTAAACGTGCTGAACCCTAGCAATACCTAGTAATATAGGCATCGGTTACATTATAGCATGTGAAGGGGGAATAGCAAAACTCATTTTCCAAAATATAACTAACATAAGGGAGCCTCCTACGAAATAACTAAGCTTCTTTGTTAGGTTTCAAGTTTCCCTTTAGTGAAGCTGGTTTTAATTAAAGATTTAAAAAAAATGGTACGTAAGACACAGCGAGTTTTACATCAGAGGTCTCTGATATCCAGCTGTTTGCCCGGTTACCAGCTCAAGTCTTATTACCGTTGCACACAGTAAGATTGTGGAATGCTATAGAAGTTTGGTTTACAGCAAGTTTGAATTCACGTCAGACAAATGAATTGGCACGGTTTTTTTTACAACTTCGGTAGATTTTACTATATCAACTTTTGATTTATGAATATTGCCACCAATATCGCCAACAGAAATTCACTTTCCAAATAGTTAGGAGAGTTAAACCCCTTTCGTTCCGAGAGAGAAAATTCATTCCAGTAACTTGATGAAGAAAGCGTGCCTTCTGCCCATTTTCTCCTTTTTCACACGCAAAGGAAAGATTGACCACCATCGAAGAACATTGTTGCTAATTTTGGAAGTAGAATACTGAAAATTTCGAGTATAAAGAAGCATTAATATCCCCACAAAAGAAAATATCAGGTCATTCATAAATGTATTCGTTGTATTCGTTACAATTAGTTTATTCAAGAGCAAGAGCAATATTGAATTCAGGTTTAAATAAGTGCATAAAATATTCCTATGTATGCTTGTAGATTTTGTTAAAAGAGCTGTTGGCAATTTTTTTTCTTTTGCTTGCAAATAATTACTTGAGCAGACATAACAACAATGTTGTTGATACGTTTTGGAATACTGTATATGCGGTCTAGGGCATGAAAAACGTTAAAATAGCACCAATTGTTTAAAAAATGATTTCATTGCAGTAGCTTTTATTTTTAAACCTTATTTTATGATAAGATATAAAATTATAAGCAAAATTTTTATAGAATACACGTGTAGAATTATTTTGAATGAATATTGAATGAATATTTCTTATTTGATTGAATAAATATATCTTATGGTTAAGAGAATACTCCCTTCTATTAGAAACTTGCTTATCAATGCATTCTATAGTAAATCATTAACTCTTTTTTTTTTCCAAAAATTTAAAATCTATGCAAGGGATGTTGACAATTTTAAAGAGATATTAATCATAAATTCTTACACCATACACCATCAATTTCTAACTTCTTTGTGTCAATATACTTTATTTTTCAAAGAGAGCACGAGACTAACAACAAACGCAGTACATCCAATACAAATCCCTATTTCCGCCCAATATATTTACGTAGACATCCTTATGTTCTCGACCGCCATGTGTGGGTATTATGTTTAAAACAACTTTAAAAAAACAGGGGGAAACTGGAATAGAAAGGAGATGCGCATCATTTAGTGAGTATTGGAGCGAGCTTTCGGGTAGTTCCCAAAGGAACTGATGGGGTATCTGTTCGGAAAAAACAGACCTCGGTTGAGTTGGAAGTGAAAAGAAATGTAAACAAAACCGGCCCCGATCTAGAGATGGGAATACGTAGAAATGCTTAGCGACAAAAACTCTTGAAGCCGCATGAAACCTGTTTTTGCATTGGTTGGATCGGATTAGCTTCACATTAGAGCTACTCATAGACTAGTGGCGAGTTCGGATCTTAGTTCGCATTGTATGAAGACGTCCCATAAAGCAAATTTTGGGTCTCGCAATCAATTTAGAATGTTTTGTATTACCAAAAACAAAAAGGTCCAATTCTCTAGGATAAATAAAAACCGAAATAATCACAAGTGGGAACTTTTTTAATCAGCCCTTCAAACCTTGTTTATATTTCTACTAGTTTTTCTAATTATAGCGTAGTTGCCGGTAAATAAGTCGCCAAGAGTTTGTTTGGGCTTAATATTGAAGCGATCAATAGCTTCAGTTAGCAAACCTGCTTTTGTATTGGTTTTTGACTTGGCAACATTTCTGTCGTATTCTTATCTCAATCTCGGGGCCGGTTTTGTTTGCCTCACCCTGTACAACAAATAGAGACAAATTGGTCGGCGTTTGTGATGGAACGATAGAAGGAAAGGCAACTTGAGATGCCAATTAAAGCTAAATAAACTTCAGGGTAGATTTTTTTTTTTGCTTTCAATTATCTTATACGAAGTAAGTAAAGCATTGCGATGAGGTAGGAAACGGAGAAGAATTTGTGTTTTCTACATGTTTTGCAGGGTGAACAAAGGTGATTTGGGGGTGAAAAAAAAGTCTTAAAAAGTGGTTTCTTAACATCGGCCCGTCTGTCTAAATATAACATAATAGAGACAAATTGGATCTTGATCGTTCGTTTGAAGTGGAACGATGGAGGAAATGTCGCTAATTTGGCGACTTAAAATGCCAAATAATTTTTTTTTCTTTCTCTCATGGGGCTTCAACATTGGGGGTCAAGCCTTTGCAGACTCGGCATATTCCCTAGAACTGAGAGCCATTTTTTGTGGCACCATCTAGGCGACTCTCGCCACCAATTTTGACGCCCAGATTACAATGAATCTGAACTCTCTGTGGATGTTAAAGTATGGCAAGATTTAATTTTGCCGAGAGAACCCAATCCCAATGGGCCCTCCATGGATCTTTTACATGCCACGTTATTATATAACATGAGTGCCCACGATATTCCCATCCAGAAATAAATAAACCTAATAAATAAACTTAACTAATAAACTCCAAATAAACGTAAGAGGGGATTTTTTTTTACTTTTTGAAATCTTTTATAAGGTAATGAAAGAGTATTGCTATGGGGTGGAAAATGTTAAGTAGAGATTATGTGTTTTCGACACGTCTTGGAGGATGTTTGTTCTTAAAAAGTGGCTTTTGAACATCTGGTTTTTTTTTTCATCTGTTTGTCTGAAACGACTCTACTGCTCCAGCTAAATGAGCTAATGACTTTAAAAAGGTATACGAGTTCTTAGCACCTGTCGGACGTCATAATAAAATTTATGAGAAAATCGTACAGGGACAAGGGTAGTTGCCATAGAACTTTTTAGGTTTAAAAGTAATTGCTGAAACACGAAGAAAGCTACGGGCTTCAAAATTTTGTACACAGGTTCCTAGTACTTGACGGGCGTCATAATAAGATTTTCGAGAAAATCGCGCATTCGCAAAGGATCCATAAAACTTTTCAGGAATGAAATGAATTGTTAGAAAACGAAAACCTTTTACAAATCTTTAAATGAAATTTAGCATATTAAACATCAATTATATAATGTAATGGTAATGTAATCGTCTCCGGCTGCCTATTTCTAGCCTCCTTTCGGAGCTTTAACACAGCCAATAACGCCTCGTAATTTAGAACCTTGGTCAAGTGATTAGGTCGACACCAGAGCGGGCACTTAAAGGAACTTCGAGCGACATCGTACGCTGACGACGTCGGGATTTTGGACTCCACAGATTCAACGAGCACGTCTGTCCCAGTGTACTCGGGCCCACCCGTCACGAGTTTGGTTTTTCTACTCTTTGCAGTACAGAGATCTATAGTATGACTGGCAGTAGGTGGGATTCGAACCTGAGAAGGTTGAATCCTGGGGCTGATGCCTTACCCACTCGGCCACGGACGGGCCTCTATTATGTATTAAGTAGCAATTGAAAGTCATGTGGTGTTTCACGCGCCAACAAGTGGCAGGGCCGAAGGATATTTTTAAGTTTTGAAGGACGTATTAAAAAACCAAAACAATGTGGTTATTGCTTAATGGTCTAACAGATTCAAAGGACAACAAACATCTAAATTTCTTGTAGCTTAGAATCAACAAACATTATCAATCAATTCGATCAATAGGCAGCAATACGTTTCTCACTTCTTTTTCACCACAAAAAGATAATCTAATCATACATGATTGATTGAGGAATAAAAGTAGAAGTATAATTGGCAACTAATTATTAGCATCGATAATAAAAAAAAAACCTATGTAGTCCATTACAACAAGCTTTTATTCATCACGTTTTTCTATTAAAAAAAGCATTCCTATGCCTTACTTCTTAAGTTAAGGTTGGTTGGAATACATATATTTTCGGGCTTGTGTGCTTGCTCAGAGAGCCGCTTATAAACCTTCGTCAAGTAAGACAGTCACAAAACACTCACATGCACACATATACTTGACAGATGCTGCCATTTATCGCGCGCCACCTCCACAATTTAGACATGTCCTTGAAGGGGAAGGAAATAGTCTCCAGGAGCCTGTACCCGTGGGAAATTGTGCAATGACCGCCCTCGGGACATTCGAACCCAACAGATTTAACGAGCACGTACTCCGCATATACTCGGTGGGTTTTCAGCGACCAGCACTCGATCGCGGGACCTTCCGATCCGTAGATCGAGACACTGACCTCAGGGCGCCTCACAGCCCTACGTTAAGATTCATATTTATAAGAGGATTTTTTTTTCTCATTTCAAAGTGAATGAAAAAATTATTTCCTTTTGTATGATTTTTATTATCTATTTTTATATTTTTAAATATATTTTGTGTGGAATTTAAAACCAAAGTTCAAAAACAAAAAAATCATTATCAAAGTAATGTCTTTCCTTGAAATCTTATTTCGCTATACAATGGATCTGACCATTGATGATGGCTTATAAAATAAATTTCACTATGGTCACTTAATATAAAAATTCGAATAAAATAGAAAACTGAATGGAAGGACGTAAAGAAATACAATAGGTACTATATAAATGAGAACAATAACATTAAAATATAAAAAAATGTATAGAATTCACTCTAAAACTCGGAAGAATTTTATTCCCCACCTTAGATAAAATGTTTTTTTATACCACATCTTGTCTGTTAAATACATTTCATATCTTTAAAAGCATTTTTTATTAAACTAGTTTCAGTTGCATCAGTTTTAACAATTTGTATCATTTTCTAAAATTTAAAACTGTAGACTAATAAATAATTAAGTTTCTAAGAGTTTCTGTAAGGCAGAGCTCACCAAATCTTTTAAATTACGGAATCCGTCAAATACATAATTTTTCATATAAAATACAAGAACTTCTAGTTACTTTGAACATTCAACTTTTAAGTTAACGCTAATCACTATTGTTATACTACAATCTACATTATCTTAAAACTCTGCAAGATACAGACGTATAAACCAGTCAACTGACTAACATTTTCCAGTATAATTTTTAAAGCTTATGTTATGATTTTACTTAGTTTAAAATATTAAGATATGAGCTAGTCATTCATAATCATCTTCTATGGAGACATAAATTGTGAAAAGTAAGAGAATTTAAATTTTCACTTAAAAATTATATATCAATACTATGCGATGAAAACATTTTAACGCTTCAACCAATTTGCTCATTCATTCGAGAGTAAAATATTTAAGAAGTAAAAAAGCCACAGAAAAAACAGCGGCGCTTATAACACTTGTCATAAAATTCCCGAAAATCCCGTACGGCGAAAATGGGCAAATATGTATAGTTGTTCTCACTGCATAAATTTTATACATTAAATTTGTTTCAAATAAAATAGTTTATAAAAAGTGAAATTAGGTTTATTTAGAAACATATTAGCTCAAAAACATTTCCAGATGAAAATAGTACATTATGAATAAAATTGGGTAAATTAGAAATTTTTTAAATTTAAGACTATTGTAAGAAATGTACAAAATACGGAAAAGGCCGGGTCTAACGATCATCGGAAAGATTCTCAATTGAGAACATAACTCCCTAATCCATCAAAACATTGCACGTAAAAAATACATTCATAACAAAAATACAAGTTATTTCTCGCAACCATACAAAACAAAATCACACAGACAAGAATGAAACAGCTTCATTATCCCAACAAGGGCATTGGAAAAAAAATGGGGCACTGTTGGGTGTAGCGCCCTCTATTAAATCGTTCGAAAAGGGTGTTCGGAGGAATACGGGGCGTGTCAACAACGGATATGGATACACCAGGTGGCAGACGATAATACGTGTCTGACTCACCCCAAATACATTTCTACGATTTCCATTTGGTTTAGGAAACCCGTCTGCGAGTTTGGTTGTTGTCCACCTGGGGTTAGTTGGGGAAGTCAGGTATTGTATTGTTGTTCGACACATTCTTAGGAGGATTTGTAGAGTTTATAGCGGTTATCTCCAACCTGGAAAGTGTTTGAGTAACGTTACTCTTGGATATCGGAAAAGTTACTGGCTTTTTCGGGGTTTTTTTTGGGGTGGGGGTGGATTTTCAGATTTTTCTTAGAAACACTAGTGAAATCCCTCAACATACAACCTGTAGGGCAATTCAATATAATGTATAAGAAGTGTCAACAACAGACCATAGCGCATAGTAATGAGTGGTCTATCGAAAGGTTTGTAGAACGAAGTTTGTGTTCGAATTTTTGGTGGATTGGACTCGGACAGACACCAATCCAAGCAATGGTACGTAGTTGAATAAGAAATAGTAGCCCTGTCCCTTTTTTGACATAAGGGAAACGTATAAACCTCTAAACGAATTTTGCAAAATAGTTGCAGAGATATAGCCCAGATAACAGTGAAAAAAAAAAAGCAATAGGAAAATAAAAAAGTACCAGGCAAAAAATAATCTCGAGGCTGATAAGTATGATAAAAACTCAGACAACAGTACCTAAGAAAACCCTTAAACCGTCACAGTCATCTCTCACGAAATCGGCACATATTGAAAGACAACGAAGATGTTAAAAAAATATTTCGCGACAAATAAAATATAAATATAAGCGTTGCTGAATGGAATCAACAACAAAAAAACTCTTAGATTGACAGGTCCGATGGAGACAACAATACCCAAGAAGCTTACAATGCCATGCCAGGGTGAGGCATGCATTAAAAAATAAATTTTTACACTACGTCTCCATGCAAAAACAAGATCGTTTCACGTGCAACGATTCCAGAAATATTGGCTATTGGAAACAGTGGCTAACTTAAGTCCACTGGGCCTTTCACATTCTACAATACTACTTCACATTCCGAAATACAAAATTTTGTTGTATTTTACAAAAAAGTTTGTTGTAGAAAATGGCCGAATTAAAGCAATGTAAAAACTTTTCGATTGACAAAAATGATGGTGACAACATTACAGCGTCATCTCTTAAAAAAGAAGTATCGATTTTTTTGTCTATTGGACATGGATATAATAATATTCTCATCTAGCGGTCATCAGTTTTGTTAGAAGAGCTCAAATTTGTGTTGGTATGTCATCAGCACAATATTGTAATATTGGTTAGGTTTTGAATTATCGTCGCACTAGAGCTACACGAGGGCTATTGGCGACGGGCGTCGTATTTTAGAACCACAGTCAGGTGACGAGCCAACACCTGGATAGGCACCCAACGCAACCGTTAAGGGTGCCATCGTACGCAACGTTAGGACTTAGAAGGATATTTAACGTGCACTCCCTCACACGGGACATTTTTTGGCTACACGGGCCATTTATAGTTAGGCAGTTATTTTGGCCGTTGCCCGGTCCCGAACCTGAGCCCTTTGGCATGCTAGGCAAGTGCCTAACCGACTGGGCTCTCCAGCCCCATATTGTAACATTGAGTTTCACGCATCACTCGTGTTATTTGAAAACAATTTTTTTTATGAGTGTAACATAAGATTGCCACAAACAAACACTTAAAACCCAGACTGTTTCAAACAGTAGCACACACAATTACCGTATTCCATCTCTTTACAACCATGACTCACCATCCAATTCAGTGCCGTTTTGCGTGCTGGCTTATCTGCATCCGCTACTCGAATTATTGCGGATGATATCAATTAAACTCTTCGTGACATCATCACACATGCCACTTGGGGAAGAAGAAAAAACTGTCTTCCTTCACCGCGAGTATATTCGTGAGAGATAGCACTGTTAGGATCTGCGGCATTGTTGTCCTCAACATACTTGTCAATTTGATACTTCTTTAAGATCTATTTTATTTTAGGTTCGTGAGAGATGAACTGTTAGGATCTGCGGCATTGTTGTCTTCAACATATATACTTGTCAATTTGATACTTCTTTAGGATCTATTTTTTTAGATTCGTGAGAGATGCACTGTTAGAATCTTCGTTATTGTTGTTCTCAAAATACTTGTCGATTGATTTGATACTTCTTTAAGATCTATTTTTTTTTAGATTCGTGAGAGATGCACTGTTAGAATCTTCGGTATTGTTGTTCTCAAAATACTTGTCGATTGATTTGATACTTCTTTAAGATCTATTTTTTTTAGATTCGTGAGAGATGCACTGTTAGAATCTTCGGTATTGTTGTTCTCAAAATACTTGTCGATTGATTTGATACTTCTTTAAGATCTATTTTTTTTTAGATTTGTGAGAGATGCACTGATGGGATCTGCGGTGTTGTTGTCTTCAACATACTTGTCAATTTGATACTTCTTTAAGATATATTTTTTTTAGATTCGTGAGAGATGCACTGTTAGGATCTTCGGTATTGTTGTTATCCCCCAACATACCTGTCAATTTGAATAGTCTTTGAGATTCTTTCAAGTTGACATTGCAATGCACTGATAGTCTTTGCTAATGATATCCTCTGATGATAACCATTGATTCCCCTATAAAGTAATTTTGCGTTTAATCAATGCGTTTGTAAATCAAAAATGCAATTTTTTATTCAATAGGTAGTTAGGTTGGAATAAAGTAGTCCAATGTCGTATTAGTATGTTGAGACATACTTCGATATGGTTATTCGTTACGATCTTTTTTTTTTTATATATTTCGTTAGAGATGCACTGTTAGTATCTTCGATATGGTTGTCTTCAAAATGCTTGTCAATTTTATTATTCTTTAATATCGATTTTTTGGATGCACTCTTAAGGACCTCCGGCATTATCGTGTTCAACATAGAGTCAATATGGATATTCTTTAAGATCCTTTTAAGTCGGCGTTGCTTTGCCTTGATTGCTCTTGTTATCTCATTCCTTAATCCCACACACAGTAGACTACCTCTTAACCGGACTCCATTTAGTCTGACCTCCGATTAAACCAGCAAAAATATTGCCCTTAACCCTTTCAGTCCCAATGACAAATTGTCACCATCATTTAGAATTTGTTTTCTGATCGTCTATAGCCATTTATGTTATCAAAAAGCACATCATTCAATTCTTCAAACTTTTTTTCTTTTAGAAAATATATTTTATTAATCCCAATAGATGTTAGCCCTATTTTTTTTTTTTTAATTACGATCCTTTGATCAGAAACATGATGATGCCAAATGGTATCGCTGGTACTGAAAGAGTTAAATTGTAAATATTAGCATCCTTCCCCCACTTGTTTCGTTATTGATCACCCATCGAGGGAAAATGTTGAAAAATATGCGGGATATTGACGAATCTCTAGGCTCAGTATTGACCTTTCTTTACATTTTCTGCGGTTTGCGGTATATAATATATTATAATAACCGCATTTGTTTATTTGTTTTAAGAATAATTACTCACCGCATAACGCAATAAAGAAAATGGCAGATGAATATTCATTACCTAAAACAACATCCAACGAAAAAGCACTTTATTGAGTTAAAAAAATAAGTATGGCATGCAATTCATTTTAGTACAAATTACACGGAATTGCTTATTTGCTTATTTAAACGCGTAGCTTATATGCTATGTAATGACTTTTGCATAACATTATTAAATCTATCATACTTTTAGTTAATTAAATAAAGTGAACTTCTAATTTAAAAGATTTATTTTTTAAGTACAGATATTTTTTTTAAATGTTAGTTCTTTACGGATAAAAAATAAATTTCCTCAGAGATTAAAAGGATTCTTTGGTGATTAAGTTTTGCAATTGGAATTTTTTCTATAGTGTATGTATAACAAAAATTGATTACTTTTATTTGCATAAGTATTATTATATTTTTTGAAAATGTTGACTGTTTTGTTGTTGAGAGGTTCACATCAAGCAAATAAAAGATTTTAATTAATAAATTACAAAAAAAAATAGCATTGATACCGTATATATTTTTTTACACGTTTATTGTTGTTTAAGTATAAATAAAATAAATTGAAAATCATTTTATATAACCATCCATATAGCATTCTATGATACTATATGAGATGCCTATTCAATTTATAAATGTAAATCAACCCATATGACTAAAAAACGTTTAAATTTTATAGCGAATGATATTTTTTCAATATAAATTCAACAATTTAAGGTTCAAAGAAACATAAATCACTCTATAGAAGAAATTCCAAAGTAATTGTAATGCCTTTTTTTCTCCAAAAGTTCCATCCATCTTTGTCTCTTATTTAAAAAGACTCCCCAAACGATCGGAATGGCTGAATAGAACGGGGAGGCAGATGTTCTAAAAAAAGGGGGTTCCATTTTGTTTGCCCTTTGCATGCATGGGGCTACCAATTTACCATTAGTTAATGGATGTAAATATTGCAGGAAATTTTTGCCTGAAAACAAGGTTGTGTACTTATTACTTATTCAATATTGATACTCAACGGAAACTATTTGCTACACTTCTTGCCGACCTAAGTTGGGTAACTAGAAATATGCTATGGTAAAGAGATGGGTGTAAAGAGTTCCATAAATTATTAGTGAAACCATCCACAAAACATGTTTAAAATATTAATTTCGTTTAAAGTTTAGCAGATTTAAATATTATTTAAGAAAATTTTGCAATTTTATCAGAATGAAAAATGTATTTTGATTAAATTGTATTCAGATCATTTTGTAAGTAAATATTGCCTTACAAGAGTTTCTAACTAACGGATCAACCGCATTTTTCTCTCGGCCTTTTTACTCTTTGTTTTTACCCAAGTTAGGGTGGCACGGAGTGTAGGATAATTACCAAAACCGAGCTTAAGTTTGCAGCAGAGAAATGTACTGAGCGGAGGAAACTGGGTAAACAACCCGGCTGGCGCCGCAATTTCGCGTACTCTGATTGGCTGCTCCTTTCGATCCTGATATTCGTACGCCCTGTTATGTCAAAATCGAAGGAAAAAAATAATTAAAATAACACGCTAACTGAAGTTTAACTAATAAAAATAATAAATTTATGTCTTTTAATAACAAATCAGTTTGTTTATTGAATGTGAAATACCTTTTTGTATTCGATTCTCGCACACAAAAATGAGAACTATTTACCCTTTTTCTCGTAGAACATTTGTATACTGCAAACTTAAGGTCGGTTTTGGTATAGTTTTTGTGTGTTTTCTTTCATTCATATATACGTGTCATTTTTCGTTAAAAAATATTTTAACAAGATTCTTTATAAAACAATTACAAAAACTTTAAAAATTATATCATTTAGAGCGGTATCAAATTTATTTTGTTTAGAATGTTGTTCTCCTTAGGGAACAAATTAAAGAATGACGTTGGAGGGAATTTTTTGGAATAAAATTTTCGAACAAAATGAGAAGTAAATTTAGTTCAATTTCAGTTTTTAAAATCTTCAGAGACATGCAAACAAACTGTTTGTTCAGAACTTAATATAATGTAACATGGGAAAAGATATTCAAATTGAAAATATTACTATTATCATTCTTTTTATGATGTATATTGAAGTTTTCTCGAACAAAAAAAAAAACCCTTTACGAGAAAATACATGCATTTAGATAAAAGTAGCTGATAAACAAGTTTTTATTTTTATTGAATTAATTTATTTTTATGTTTTTATTGGTATTTATATTTATGTTTATCTTAGTCTTAGTGTAGTTGCTAGTTTGCACTAGCAAAATATCACTCTTAGTTTTCATTTTTAATTTAGAAGTTATTAAACCTATTTTGGTATTTTTAAATAATTTATTTAAGTATAATAGCTTTAAAAACCCTTTTCTAATATGCGTTTCACAAAGTATTAGTTTTTTTCCCACAATTTTAAATATTTATTTTTAAAAAATCCGTAAGAATAAAATACTACTTTATGTGTGTGATAACATTATTGATTTAATAATGACGGCAATCATTATTTTCAGTTAAAAGTTTATTTTAAAACAAAAATTCCTCGAAAACTAAATATTCATTTCAATTCAAGTCTTTTCAGAAATGTATGAAAACAACTTGAAGTCTTTCTGAACGATTATTTTAAATCTAAAATCTCGACCATACTAAACTTAAATATAAAGAACGAAATTGCTATCCTTTAAGAGACTAGATTATATCTAAATAAAATAGCTTAACCACCAAATAAAATAGCTTGAAGCTTATAAAAAAAAGCTTAAAAATAAACATATTTTCCCTATGGCCATCATAAAAATAGTTTACGTAAGTCACACGATAAACGATAAGTTTGTGAAAACGCCCTTTAACTAAGGAAGCGTGAAAATATTTGAGTATTTACTTTTCTCTTTAAAGTTCAAATGATCCAAACGATATTTTTTTTCTTGTATAAATAAAAAGAAAAATTTAATTGTTTTATCTATCGAAAGAAGTCTACTACTTGGAATGTTTTTATTTTGCTATGTCCGCACTACAGACAATACAAATGACAAGAAATGCGCGCATGGAAATGCATATACACTCTTAAAAACAAAAGAGTGAAATCCACTCCAGTTGGAGAAGTGCATTTCCGACACTGGAAAGGATTGAATATTAAGTGCATTTTCCAGACTGGAAGAGTGAAATTAACTCAGACCGAGTTAAAATCGCTCGTTCGTTTTAAGAGTGTACAATTTGGTCAGGCATGCGCGCTCACGTACCTCGAATGGTACAAATTATATATATGCATTTCCATGCTCGCGCATTTCTTGTCATTTTTACTATCGGTAGTGTGTACATAGACTTATATCCACCCTATTTACCAGTAAATGAATAGATAAAAGGCCTATGTTTCATGCTATATCATTGTCCTATATCATTTTTTACTATGCACCCGATATTTTAAATTGCGCTTTCAAAGTTTGTGAATAAAAAGCATTAAAGACATTTTGACTGTGTTCCTGAATTCTTTAAAAAAAAAACCTTTTATTTCTAAGCTAAATAACAATTTTTAAAGCTTGAAATGGAATAAAGAAATTTAAACAAAATATTTGGCATTATTAGTTAGCGTTTCCACCTGATAGTTATTATTTTATAATTGTGTATTCGAATTTTATTCTAAATTTAGCAATAACATTATTTTTAAAAACTACTTACTCGTTCACATTACAGTACCCAATCAAGCGTTACGTTACCCAATAAAAAACATTAAAAATATTTTGGTAATGTTTTTGGATTCTTTTTAAAAAAAACTTGTATTAATATGCTAAATAACAATCTTTTAAAGATTGAAATGGAATAAAAAAATTTAAACAAAATATTTACCATCAATAGTTAGCTGTCTGATAGTTATTATTTTATATTCGTTTATTCGAATTTAAATCTAAATTTAGCAATAACATTATCTTTAAAAACTACTTACTAGTTCTCATTACCCTACCCAATCAAGCGAACTGATGGTTGCTTTTTATTGTGATATAGTTAAAGAGTATTACAGTGAAAAAACTTACAGTAATTAGATTTGTTAATTTCCTTCGCTGACATCTAAAGTGGAATATCTAATAATGGAGTACGAGATTGAAAAAAAATATTGTGTATTAATTTTTTTTTCAGTTTAAATTACTTTGAGATTTAGTATTAATGAGTTTAGTATACCGGAAACAAAGTTATATGCTTTTAGTTTTTAGTATGGTTTTTTTTAATGGTAGACTAGCTGCATTTCAGATAATTCAGTGTTGTTGTTGTTTTTAGACGCTTAAAGACTCAAAAGTGTAGGTTTTTAAACCATATTCTAGAAATACTGAAATTATTATAAGAGGACTGAAATTATTATATTTCAAATTTGTTTTTGCTTATCTTTTCTATAAAATTTTTCACTAGTTAACAATGGTATTTCTACGAATATGGGTCTTACAATTTTTTTTCTCTTAAAAATGCAAAGAAAATATATGCAATAAAAAGTAGTTACAGATTAAAAGTTACCAAAGTTTTTTTTGTGCTACACTCTGCCTGCTCACTGTAGAAATATCATCTTCTAACAAATTTTTTTGTCTCACATTCAAATAAATGAAAATAAAAGTAATGAATTAATTTCATTCAATCCTTTTCTTTAAATGTAGGTTTCTAGCAAACAGAAATCTATTTATACTTAATATTATAACAATTTTCCATCATAAAAATATAATAAAACTTTTTCCACTCCGAAAAAATTAAATCATTCCTCGTGTCATCCTTTAAAAAAAATCAGACCACAAAGTCGTCTGCCACATCCGGGATTGCTTTTTCTCGATCTCGCCCAGGCGCGTGCTGAGAGGGTGTGAGTACGCAGACGAGAATTATTAGAAGAGGGTTTGATAAGATAGAAAGAAAAAAAAAACGATGATGACGGACTAGAACCCTCCCACCCCGGGGAGTTAAGGACAGACAGACTGACGCCCGGCGTTCCGGCGCCAGAGAGAGGAAATCTGTACGATCATAGCAGAGAAAAAAAATGTTCAATATTACGCTATTATTATGGGGATTAATCGATAGTGGATATGACTGGAAAATTATCGTATCATTGTACTTTTCTTGGGGGAGGGGAATAGTAATAGATTTGTCAATTAAATATTTGGCAGTGCTAATGTTATTAAAAATACAAATGTTGTAATCTCATGATATTTTATCCTCATACTATTTTTAATTTAAATTTTGTTTTTATCGATAATGACCAGAAATGTTCATTAAAAGTTACACATATTTTTATAAAAACTATTATAAGAAACGCCGATAAAAACGTGCTACTGTTCAGAGTGCTACTGTTTGTGAATATTTGAAAAGAGCTTTTGAATAAACTAGGTCAGTAAATATTATTTTAATTACTCTTACATTAATTAAATTTACATAATATGATTAAAAGTATTTTCCCAGATGAGACACTTCAATTATATTTTTTTTCTTAAATCACTGGATATAGGGTTTATCTCTGTTTATAATGTAAACACAAAGAATTTCTTTTAAAAATTCACAGTTTTCCGTAATTTTTATGTAACCTAGGGAATTCTATCAAGTTATAATTTTTTTAAGTGTTTATGCATAATGAAGCAAAAAAAAAAACGAAACTTACTTTACATGACGTTTCTGGTTTTAGGAAAATTGGTATTTTACGTCAAACGAAGTCATCTAACACATTGCACATTAAGGTCAGATATAGACAACAATTCTTTGAATAAGGAATTCTTACCTGAAAAAGCAAGAGATAAAAATTAGAAATTATCTTTAGAAAAATTTAAATCTATTGTTTCAGAAAAATGACTCTAAATCTATATAACTTATAATAATACACACACATGTAAAAAGTCTCAATAATTTAAAATGCACTAATTACATATTTGTATCAAATAAGAATAAAAAAAATTCCTCCTTTTTCATCGAAATTTTGAATTTAAACATACATAAAAAGTTTTTGTAAGTAGTTTATAGATTAAATGTGTTTTTTTCTGTCCAATTAAAATCAAGTTATAAAATTTGAATCTGCTTAATCTTATTACTGAATACAAAAATAATACACAACGTGCATATTTTTCCATTTCTGCAATACTTTGTATACCGACAATTAGTTATTACAAATGTAAAATAATCAAACGCCCAAACTATTTAGTTAAATACCATTACATACTTACCAACATTTAGAACAGATTTTACTAAGATATAGGATAATAAAATTACTGTAATTTTTTCGATATAGAATTTTCCTGTATCCTATTAACCTCTTTAATTAACTCATTATATAACCACAATCCATTAAAATAACAAAAAACGCCTTAAACATAAACTTCAATTTCTTAAACCAATTCCAAGAAGAAAGACCAAGACCATATCAATAAAGTACATTCCATTGTACTTAATATCATTACAAAAGAAAACTACTCAAAAAGCAAATATGTATTCATAGAATATTTCTTATTTAATATGTACAAAAAAATTGCGTTATTTCCCATTTCGTCTAACAAAGAAGAAAGCTTCGCAAACAACCCCATTATCCACACAAATTGCATTTTTGCGTTTCTGAGGCAAATTTGTACCACATTATTCTTTTTGAGGAAACACAACTCTAACAAATGGCACCTCATTTAAATTTTAACGACCAACATTTCTCTTTAAGAATATTACTATGATTACTCGGTACATTTTGTAAAACAAACCTTGAGAATTGAAGAGCTTAGTGTGGAAGAACGTGCTAAGTGACAAAAAGATGAAAACGAGAAATGAGCTTTTAAATTTTTAGTTTGCACTTAGATCGATAAAAAAAACAGTAATTGCAATCGGTAAAAAAAAAAGCGGAAATTGCAAACGGTGAAAAATATAAATTATATAATTAAATATATTAAAATTAAGAAAAAGGGGAAACTTGTTATATTTACATAAGGGATATTATATTTTCATTGACAAAAAAAGTTTCAATTTTTGCGTTTCCGAGTAAATTTTTTGTACTACATTATTCTTTTTGTGGCAACACAACTCGAACGAATGGTATCTCTTTTAAATTTTACCGACCAACATTTCTCTTTAGGTATATTACTATGATTACTCGGTACATTTTGTAAAACAAGTCTCGAGAACGGAAGAGCTTAGTGGAAGAACGTGCTAAGTGACAAAAAGATGAAAACGAGAAAATGGACTTTGAAATTTTTAGTTTGCACTTAACTCGATTTAAAAAAAGGTAATTGCAAACGTGTGAATAATATAAATATAAATTATATAATTAATTATAATGCAGTTAATAAATATAATATATTAAATTAAAGATTGAAAAAATGGGAGCTTGTTGCATTTAAATTAGGGATATTATATTTTCATTGACAATTTTTTTTTCAATTTTTACGTTTCTGAGTCAAATTTGTACAACGAACGTTACTCTTTTTGTGGAAACAGAACTCAAGCAAATGGTGCCTCATTTAAATTTTAACGACCAATATTTCTCTTTAAGAATATTACTATGATTACTTGGTACATTTTGTAAAACATGCCTCGAGAATCGAAGAGCTGAGTGGAAGAACGTGCTAAGTGACAAAAAGATGAAAACGAGCTTTGAATTTTTTTTTAGTTTGTACTTAAATAAACTAAAAAACGGTAATTGCAAACGGTGAAAAATATAAATTATTTTATTAATTATTATTAAGTTAATAAATATAATATATTAACTCTAAAGATTAAGAAAAAGGGAAACTTGTTATATTTAAATAAGCATATTATATTTTCATTGACAAAAAAAAATCAATTTTTGCGTTTTTGAGTCAAATTTGTACTACATTATTATTTTTGTGGAAACACAACTCGAACAAATGGGTACCTCATTTAAATTTTAAAGACCAACATTTCTCTTTAAGAATATTACAATGATTACCCGGTACATTTTGAAAAACAAGCCTCGACAATTGAAGAGCTTAGTGGAAGAACGTACTAAGTGACAAAAAGATGAAAACGAGAAAATGGACTTTGGAATTTTTAGTTTGCACTTAAATCGATTAAAAAACGGTAATTGCAAACGGTGAAAAATATAAATATAAATTATTTTATTAATTATTATTAAGTTAATAAATATAATATATTAACTCTAAAGATTAAGAAAAAGAGTAAACTTGTTATATTTAAATAAGGGATATTATACTAAGCTTTTCAATTGAGGAATAAGACAATTATCGTTTGTTTTAAAAACGAATGGTTAAAACTTTGAAAGGTTGAACCACTTTGATGAGAATTCAGATTTAAAAATGAAAATTAGTGAATATAAGATAGGTCTTCGCGTTTATGTCTTTAAAAAATTAAATAATATCTTAACATTGACAAAATAAGATATTATTTTACTTTTTTTTTAAGATAAGTAATGCTTTTTTAATTATTGTGGTTGAAAAAATGTTAGCTTGCCTTAGAAATCTTAACTTAGAGGGTTAATTATAATTATCCATAATGATAACATATTGCTCATTTTTTTGTGTTTTAAGCACATTTCCACTATACTCGATTTCAAAGAGTGAAAATCTTATAGGTGATTTTCCATTGAATTTTATAACACTAAAATTTTAAATTTGTTTGTGACTACTTTCCTTTAAATCCTTATTTTTAACTTAAGAGACGCATTAGAGGTACAAAACTTTAGGCGATTCTCAAGAAAAATCGCCTTTTTTGCCGAAACATCACTCATAGGTGAAGTGTAGCGCAATCTGTCATTGTATGAAGACACTGACAGATTGTGCTACACAACACAAAAAAAATATTTTATAAACATTCTCCAATTTAACGCTTTGCTAATCAACTAATTCAACAAAACACGATCATTTACACTAA
Organism: Hylyphantes graminicola; assembly: GCA_023701765.1. NCBI lineage: Eukaryota > Metazoa > Arthropoda > Arachnida > Araneae > Linyphiidae > Hylyphantes > Hylyphantes graminicola. The sequence goes on along the minus strand of CM043118.1, from coordinate 47,755,458 downwards.
CTTGTAAGACAACCGCGCTACATAACAATCGCGACTCTCAAATGAAGAACTTAGTGGCCAAAAGTGTTAAGTGGCCTTTTTGAAAAATTGATTTTTGTGTCATTGCTTATGTTAAATCCTCTTTAAAAACCACCATTTGTCATCCTTTTCATAAACTTTAAGTTAAGTATTTTTTTACTTTTTGAAAGTGCCGTTTTTTTACGCATCTAAGTATAGAAGAAAACTTCATAGCTCATTTTCTCGTTTTCACCTTTTTGTCACTTAGCACGTTCTTCAATTGAGCTCTTTAAATATTCTTCGCATGCAAAGAAAAAGATGGAAGCACCAAAAGAAGAAGAATACGATGGGATGGAAAGTACAAAACTACAGTCGTTTTTCAAGAAAAATTGCATTTTTTGTCGAAATTTCTCTTATAGAATAACAGATTGCACCAAACAGAAAAAACTTAATTTTGCATTATATTTTTGTGTACATTCTTTAATTTAACGCTTTGCTAAGCAAAATGACCCAACAAAAAAACGATCATTTACAACAATTTGTAAAACAACGAGCTACAGAACAATCGCGACTCTCGAATGAAGAGCTCAGTGGAAGAACGTGCCAAGTAACATTTTTTAAAATATTTTTTGTGTCAATGATTATGTTATTTCCTCCTTCTTAAGCCAACAAGTATCCCCCTTTTCGGACATTTTAAGTTAAATATATATTTTTACCTTTTATAATTGCCGTTTTTAACGTATCTAAGTGCCAACAAATTATTCAAAGCTTATTTTCTTTGACACTCAGCACGTTCTTAAACCATGCTCTTCACATACTCTCTACGTCCAAAGAAAAGGACGAAAGAACCAAAAGAAGAAAACGGTAGGATAGAAAGTCCAAAACTTAAGTCGATTCTTAAGACAAATTGCCTTTTTTTGCCGAGACATCACTTCTACCAAAACAGATTGCACTACTCAACGGGGAAAAAACGTTATTTTTCATGACACTTTTGTGTACATTCTTTAATTTAATGCTTTGCTAAACAAAATGATACAACAGAACACGATCATTAACACTAGCTTGTAAAACAACTTAACAACCGCGCTACAAAACAATCCTTTCGCTCATATTATATTCTCCGGATGCAAAAGGAAAGGACGGAAGAACGAAAAGAAGTACTAAAAGAACAAGAAGAAAAAGATAGAAAAGAAGGGGGTGAGTCAGACTTTTCAGAGATCGTCTGTAAGAAAAAAGAAGAGTCACGGGAATGACCCAGACGATGTGCTCAGTGGGGCGCAGATAGAATGAATGAGATCGTTCGAGTGGGTTGGTGGAGATTCAAGGTTCCACACTTGATGAGTTGACTGGAGAAAGAAGAAAAGATATTGTATTGATATCGATTCGATGTTTTCTGATATTGGTATGTTGTGTCAACATCGACACGTAATGCACAGCTAACGGAGAAAAAACGATGGACTTCTTCATTAGGGTGGGCCGAAAAAAACTTTTTATTTTATTTCGTATCGCTATAGTGCGGAAAAGTTGCCATTGGTAAAGACATGAAAAATGCACTAATTGTTATTTTTTTATGACTATATCTTCCGTTCGCGCAATGCCATCAAAGTTGGCAAAAATTGTCAAAAACCGTAATTTTTCATAATTTTTTTAAACCCGATATATGATTTAAATTGCTTTCCTATATCATGTTGTATGATTAAAATTTACAAAAAGTTAAAACTTTGAAATTTGGCAAAAAATACGAATTTTCCTAATTTTATACTACGTTGAGTGGTCGGAAAATCCGACACAAATGTCTAATAACTTATTATACAATATATTATAGCATTTATTATTAATAAGTGTATTAATATTTGGATTTTACATACTTTTAGTAGTTAATTCATGATATAGGAACGTAATTAAAAACATCTGCCTTTTTAAAAAAAAAATTATAAAAAAATACGGTTTTTAACAATTTTTCGTCAACTTTGAAGGCATTGCGCGAGCGGAAGATATAGTTATAAAAAAATAATAATTAGTGCATTTTTCATGTCTTTACCAATGGCAACTTTTCCGCACTATAGCGATCCGAAATAAAATAAAAAGTTTTTTTCGGCCCACCCTATTCTTCATGTTAATGCGATGAAGCTTGGGCTTTCTTAAGTAACAATCGTTATCGACCACCATTCTCGCATTAAGCCACATAAACATTAACGAATAGCGATAGCTTATTACAGCGATTTTTCTAAAGCAACCATTAAAGTTAATAAAATTTATAATCCATATTTCCCTGTTTTATTAACTAATAGAAATGCAAATCTCTATAAAAAATATAAATTCCTTGTTATTACACCAGTTTGTCACAGTTGTTTAGAGTTTCATTCAGTTCATAGCATACACACTATTTGTTTTCTCATACTGTTATGCTTGTTTGTCCACAGCTGTACTACCTGTTGTATGCTCCTAGGGTTCATAATGGTGGAAAAAATTTGAAGGCCACCATTAAATTAAAAAAAAATTAATTGAAATTTCGCTATTTTATAAAATAATAAAAATTTTAAACTATACACAAAAGATAAATTCCTTAGTTATATGCAGAACTTTAGTTTTGGGTATTTTGGTAGTTTTCCTATTTGAGAACACAAGCGATGAAATCGCCAAAAATGTTCAACTGCCGCTAAACTGAATATTTCCAATGGAAACCTTTAACTGTGAATACTGTTGCTCTTTAACTATATGTATACTGTGTTTTGCGGCTGTAACTTCTGTTTGCCACCAAAGATTTTGTTTGGCAAGATTAGCGCCATCAAAATGGAAAAGTATCGAGTTTTTTCAGTAAGCAGCATTCATATGCGTGACAGCAATAGAAATAAAGTTTTTGAGCATCGGTTAGATTCAAATTAACAAGTTAATCACAATTTAAATTAGGTAAATACTTAAAATAGAATACTCTTTCTCATAATATCGGGCTTCTCTTAGTTATACACATTTTTAGCCTACTTTTCTTTTTTTTTAATTCGAAGAATTAAAAAAAATAAAAAAAGTAGGTATTGACATGCGGTCGATGTCCGTCCGTCCGTCTGTCCGTACCCCCCTTCCAAAATTGGTTATATCCATCCGATCTTAAAAATTCTTTTTTTGTTGGAAAGCTATGACCTCAGAGACCCAACTTTCATACTTTTTGTCCGTCTGTCTGTACAATCGGATGGACAAAAATCTGCTATTTGTCGACGAATTTCCCATTGAAATAGCATTGAAATTCAATTTCGAGTCATTTAAATCGCTAAATTTAACTACAAATGCTACGGACAAGTGACATACGTCAAAAAATTCAGCGTATCAAAATGAGAATACATTGAAAATTTCAAAAAAGAATTCGAATTCTAAGTACCTTAATTATTTAAAAAACTGCAAAGTTTAATGCCCATTTAAAAAGCATAGGAAGCCATTTTTATTAGAAATAAATCATCATTGCCATCACAACAATCGCTCAAGAAACTTTAATTATTTTAGACAATAAATTAAAATAAATATATTTTTGCGACATCGATCAGTTTGAAATGACGTCAAATATATTTCACTTTGAGATTCTGTTTGTTGGTATGCAATGTTTTCATTCTATTTAAAAGCGAGAACTATTACATATTTATTCCTTGAAATATAAATTTTTGCAAACGATTTAAGTAATAATTATTTAATTTTCGAAATAAAATAAATGAAACTAGCCGAATTTAGCGCATAAATGTTTAATATAGAATTATTGCTGTGTTTGGTACCTTTTAACCTGTTAAAGATTACTGTTGTGTTGAAGCGGGTTAAGTGACAGATTCTGTTACAAACCTATTTGTTAATTTACATTTCCTATTTTAGGTGCATTTTGGAGTAGTTTTATGGTGTTCGTTCTACGAATAATTAAATATTTATTTATAACTGCAAATCGTCATGCGGATGATAAATAATATTTATTTTATTGGCGATAGAAAATTAATGAAAATAATTGACTTTAAGAAGTTGAAATTATAGCTGGATGCTGTGTTTAGTGAACTTTATTTTAATGTATATAAATTTAATGTAGAAACGGCTGTTGATGTCACTTACTGTAACGAACCTAGTTTTTCAAGATAAGAATTTTAATAAGTATTTAAGTAACAGGAAAGTAGGCTATTTTAGTTCTTATAGAACTTCTTGTTTATTTTGATATCCTTCAAATACACCAACTCCAATAGTGACAAATATGATGACACAGAAAAACACCATCAATTATTTTAAAGAACCTTCACATAACGGTCCTAAAAGAAAAATAACACAGGAACAGTTATTTAAAACTATCCCCCTTCAAAAACACTAAAATACCATTTGAAGTTATTTATTACCTAACTTCACACAGCGAACGTGATTTTCTAAAGGTATTTGTTGCAGGTGCAGAGAAATTTAGACAGTTTTATGAGGTATGCGCGATCCACCATTCTATTCCTCAACAAGATTATATCGAGACGTTTTTTTTCAATGCTGGTGGTCATGATTCAATGGAAACGAAGTTTTTAACAATGTATTATGGAGTCGCAGGGTCATTTTGATCTATATGGATGAGGACAATGGTTTGTAAATTATATCTGGTCTGAATGTAACATTCCGGAAGGTAATGAAGTGTAGCTTGATAGTATAGGATGCAAAACTGCAAAAGAAAGATACAAATTTTCGGCATTGCAAAGCTCCCATGTCGGCATTGCACAGCTCCCATTTCGGCATTGCATTTTTCCTGCAATGGCATTGCACAGCTATCATTTCGGCATTGCACAGCTCCCATTCTTACATTGCATAATGCAAAGATCCCATTTCGGCATTGCACGTCTTTTATATTTGCATAGCACACACTCCCATTTGACATTGCATAGCTCTCAGTCTTACATTGCATAGCTCCAATTTTGGCATTGCATAGCCTAAACGTACAATGGTTTGCAAATTGTATCCTGTCTGTAATGTAACACTCTAGAAGATAATGAGATACGACTAGAAACAGAAAGACTTACAGAAAGGAAAATGAAGAATCCAAATTATTGGCATTGTACAATGTACAGCCCCATATTGGCATTGCATATCAATTATAAGAATTGAATATTAAAATACTTAAAACAGCAAGCTTTATGACAAAATACTGATATTTCAAATAATTTCTAACTCAATTTGTATAATAAATGTTTCAATATGGTTGAATCTAAATTTCCATGCAAACTCCACTTTCGTAAAACTTTTACTTCGACAGTAACAAATCAAAAATTTAAGCAAAGTTTATGTGTTTAATATTTTAAAACTGCTTAATATTTTTAAACTACAGTGTGAACTGAACTATGAAAGCTATAAAGTTAAGTTTGTAATCTATTGTGCTAGTTACCTCTAATAAAGATTAGTTTTCTCAAGTTGAACATCGCCTTCGCCATTAAAAATAGCCTTAACCATCCAAGATGCTCCTAAAGCTGAGCAACATTCTGCATAATTGTAACAAATTACTCTGGTGTGACTAATAATCCTCTGTATCATCATTTCAAGCTCCACATCCGCCATAATCGCATTCTTCAACAGCCATTACCACGGCACGCATTAACTACTGAAATTAGATGTTAAACAAAAACACTACACTCTCAGAAATAACACTTTCATTTTTGACAATTCATGAATCCTCAAGCCTCATTTCGTTAATTTTGAGGATCGTTTCGTCAAACTATCACGTGACTTTTGAGCAAACGCGAATCCTCACTTTTACTGTCGTGATTTGACGATTCTGAATCTTGATTTTGAGGAAACTGAATCTCATTGTTGTACTCACATGCTCAAAAATGACAAAATATTTCTTTAGATTAGACGACATTCAAATCCTCATAAAAATGACGATTCAAATTCCTCACTTTGAGGAAACGAAAACTCGGAGCATTTGCCAGTAACGGAATCGTCAAAATTAAGGAAAAATTTCGTCGTTTTTGAGCATTCATTTTTTACAGTGTAAGTTCATTGGAAAGAGTTATTGTTTTTATAAATGAATACGTTTGAAGCTGTTTCGAGTCCTCGAAGATGACATTGGGTTGGAGGGAATCGTTATACACTCCGTGCCACCCTAACTTGGCTAAAAACAAAGAGTAAAAAGGCAGAAGGGAAAAGCGCGGTTTGACCGTTAGTTGGAAACTCTTGTAAGGTAATATTTACACACAAAATGATCTGAATACAGTTTAACCAAAATACACTTTTCATTCTGATAAAATTGCCAAATTTTCTCAAAAATTGAAATTTTTTTAGACCTTAAACGAAACAGAAAAAGAAGACAACTGTTCTGCAGAAAAATCATGAATGATACCACAAAAGCCAACGATGATATCATGTTAAATAAGAGCAACTTATTATCCCCAATGACAAGCCGGCAAAACTGGACTAATCCCTTGTCACACTTCATTGCATTTAAAATCTGTATTAGGTAAATGAGTCGGATACAAAAGAATGAAAAAGCAACTTCTTAAAAAGGCTAAATTTTGTTATTCATATTACTTCTATTCATATTATTATTACTATTCATTCTATTCATATTATTCTATTTGGATGTACCTTGTTTTTTTATGCGTCTGAATTTTGTTTACCTCACGGGTTAAATCTCTTTTGACTCAAACTTCTTTCCGTTATAAATGCATAAAAATGTATTGTTTTTCCCTCAGTGGTATTTCTTTTGGACTAAAAACATTTTTGTATTTGCACCAATTTGTTCCTTAAAATACAATTTACAGTAGACTATTATTTGTTAAAAATGAAAACCTGTAATCTACAGAATAATTAATTAATTATTTTCTGTTGATTATATGTGGAGAGCACAGGGGAAAAACCGCTTGATTTAGTAGAAGGCTTTCCTCAATAAGCCTCGTTGGCAATGATAGCGAGAAATTGCCTAAACTGGGGTAAAGAAACTGATTACTCGCTTTGTTTTTCTTACGTGGCAACCCTGACTCACTCCAGAGATCAATGGAGACGAGTCACACGTTTGTACAGCGAATGAAGAACCGAAAGAAAAACCGGTTTCCTGTCGCCAATGTCCGCCAAGCAGACACATTTAAGGAAAGACTCCTAATAAATCAAGCGGTTCTTCCTATGTACTCTTCGTGTGTGTATGATAGGCCTAGTGGCTTTGTGGTAGTGCTTCACATTGCCACGCCACAGGTCCAGGGATCGAATTCCTGATTAGCCGAGGTTGATCCATCCTTTCATCCCTTGAGTGGGTCGATAATATGGGTAACAAGCATGCTTGGGAACTAAACACTGGAGATTCCGCGTGAGGCTGGAACATATGCCAAGCACCTCAGAGCCCTCGGTCACGAAAGCAGAAATGGGCAATGCAAGCCTTGGCACACTAACGGGCGGTTGCTCCGAGGTGTTTAGTTTTTAGTTCTATATGTGTGTATATAGTTGCTACATAAAATTTGTGGTTATAAAATAGTTATTCGATTTCCGTGACTGACAGTTTATTTGAAGAAAACTGCACCTAACACATTGCAAACTAAAAAAGTAAACCCATAACTTATTACGTGATTCTTGAAACTATTTTATTGAAAGCTGAAAACCATATTCAACAAAACAATCCAAGACAAATTGAGTCGATGATATCTTTAAACACACAAAAATGTGTCTATAAATGACAGTAATAGTAAACTTGACTAATCCGACACACTTGAATATACTCTGAATCTGAATTAGTTAAATGACTCATATCGAAAAAATTCAAAGAAAGCATATATTAATAGTTTTTGTAGACGATAAGCATATAACTATATATTGAAGGTAGTAAGCTATAAGTTATTCGGTTTTGTGGGTGGCAGTTTGTTTCAAGTACTTATGATTGCTTTCCATGTCACAAATTGCATCGATGATATCTTCAAGTGTGTCCCTCAACTGATAAGACTACAAAACTGTAGTAATCCACCGACACATTTTTAATCTGTATTAGTTAAATGAGTCATATCGAAAAAATGAAAAGAAACCATACAGTTGGAGTTTCTGTTACCTCAAATATATACACTGCTCACAACAATTAGGGGAGCGCATGGTTTAAATTCTTTCAACCTCAATGTTTCCATTTGGAATCATGAGCTTGATATTTTTTTTTCTCACTAAGTTGAGCTTGCACTAATTTATCATTAGATGGAAGAATCATGTCTTCTGAGGTTGTAAATAATGTTTGCTTTAATCAAATGAAAATATGAAAACATGGCAAAATAAAATTCACTCCCAAAAAAATTTATAAAATAAATTGACCCTAAATTCTTCACGCTTGCATGCTCAGATGTTTAAAAATTGATTTTAACTCTTTTTTGCAAATAAAAATTTGAAAAGATTATTGTTATAATTTATTATTAATTTTTAATTCCAGTTATCCCCTCTTAAATTTTAGTTTAAAAAAATTAAAATTTTTCCGCCTGTTTTTTACCATTTCATTCAGGATGCATAATGAATCTATTTCACAAATTTTAGATTTTTAGAATGAAAAACAAAACTCTGAAACTGAAAGGGTAACAAAAGTAAGCAAAGTGCTCCTCTAATTGTTTTGAGCAGTGTAGTTACAAGTTAGTTATTCGGTTTTTGGGACTGGCAGTTTATTTCAAGTTATAATGCACTCCAAGTCACAAATAGCATCGATGATATCTTTAAATTTGCTTTCAACTGACAAGACTACAACATATTCTGAATCTGTATTAGTTAAATGAGTCATATCGAAAAATTGAAAAGAAACCATATAGTTAGAGTTCTGTTACCTTTAATATATAATTATAAGTTAGTTATTCGGCTTTTGGGACCGGCAGCTTATTTCAAGTTATTATGCATTCCAAATCACAAATAGAACCGATGATATCTTTAAATGCGTCTTTAACTGACAAGACTACAAAACTTTAGTAATCCATCGACACACTTCAACATATTTTGAATATGTATTAGTTAAATGAGTTGTATCGAAAAAATGAAAAGAAAACATAGTTAAGTTTCTGTAGACGATACGCATATAACTTCCATCTTTAATATAGTTATAAGTTGGTTATTCGATTTTTGTGACGGACAATTTATTACAAGTAGCTGCACATAATAGTACTTTGCAAACTGAAAAATGAAACCAGAAGGGTAGACTAACCAGTGAATGAACGTTTAAGGCGCTGCGTTCGCCAGTGAATGAACACCATGATATAATGAGCAGGACAACCAACCATTTGTCAGATAGCTTCCTACTACATGGGAGGAAGTCAGTGTTGCCAATCCATCTAGTGGAATGATTTTCAATCCTTATTTTTCAATTATGTTTACCAAATGTTCACTCACTGGTTAGTCTACCCTATTTTTACATCATTCTTGAACAATTTTACTCTGAAACAGAAAATAAAGCCTTCCAAGACACGAATGCCGTCGATGATATCTTTAAATTTACAAATATGTGTCTCCAACTGACAAAACTGGACTAATCCTCCGACACACTTCAACTTATTCTGAATCTGTATTAGGTAAATGAGTCAGATCGAAAAAATGCAAGGAAACTACGCTTGGTGTGGCGTCTGGAATGTTCGAGATGTTCTACTGATCGAGTATGGTGGAAAGGGTTACGCGTCATGCGTTGATGAGGAGCTAAAAATTCCTTGACGGTTATCGGGTATTTAGAAGATTGTGGAATGTAGCGGCTTGTTTGAACATCTGGAATAGGCGATGGGATTATGGAATATGGGTAAATTTACATGGAATAGGTAATATGATGTATGTAATATGGGATAAAGTCAAGTGAAATGCGGAATGATATCTATGTAATATGGAATAACATCCATGTAATAGGGAATAAGATGTATGTCTTGGGGAAAGAGATCTATGTAATGTTGAATAAAATGCATGTATAGTATGTATAAAATATAACTACACTATAGATAAATTTACATGGAATGTAAAAAAAATGTTTTGAAAATAAATTGTAATGTGGTAAAAACAAACCTTTTCTCATTTGACAAAAAAAGGAAGGATTTTGGAGCTCGCTAAGAAAATGGACTGAGATGCTAAAATTGCGACCTAATGACTACTAAATATTATTTCGCCAAGGGGAACCACCAAACTGCATTTCAACCAAATACTTGTAATAAATGTATAAGAAATTTTAAATCAAAGTAAAATATTTTTCATGGAAATTATATTTAAGCGTTTTTAACTTCAATACATTCTTATATTTAAAAACCATACATTTCTTTTATTTATTTGTATTTCAAAATTTCAAAAATGCCATAAAAAAGTTTCAAAGATTATAATCAAATTTGTATTTAATACATAAACTTTTAAACTTCCACTTATCAATTTCATATCCAAATTATAAGTTTTATGATACTGAAACAAGCATTTTTAATGTGTATACATTTTTATATTTAAGACTAATACATTTTCAATTTATTTCAGGTTTTTACATTTCAAAAAATTCATCAAAAAGTTTTACTTTAACACATTAAAATCAAAGAATATTATCAAATTTGTCTCTATAAATTCACAAACTTTTAAACTTTTACTTATCAATTTTATCTAAACATTAAAAATTTAAGATATTACAACTTTAGTTTTAGATTTTTTTAGAAAGTATATATTAGAAAAAAAAATCAATTATATTCATTTTGCAAAGCAAAAAAACGTCGTTTACAACAAGCAGCATCGTATTTTTTTAATCAGAGCTGCCGTGACCTCAGCTTGTCGCTCAGCCTTCTTTTTTGCTCTTCCAACAAACAATTTACTATCACCGACATTGATCCCGTTTAGGTTTTCCACCGCCTCTTTGGCACTGTCAGGGTCTTTAAAACTTACGAACCCGAAACCCTTGGAGACTCCTTTTTCATCAGTCATCACTTTAGCACTCAAAATGGTTCCAAATTTACGACACATTTCCACCAAGTCCTCGTCTTTCAGTTTCTGTCCAAAGTTCTTCAGGTAAATATTGGTGAACTTCCTTTCCGATTGGGTCTTCTTCGACCTGTATTTGGACACTGATAGCACCCTACCCCATAAAAGCTTTCCATCAAGACTCTTGATAGCTCTATCTGCCGAATCTTCATCTTCAAATTGCACATA